>JACEIK010007513.1:0-11312 GCA_018107945.1 Datura stramonium | reverse complement strand
TATAATGCATTGGAAACTACACATAAACCTTTAATTTAATAGGTCGTACGCCCCCTAATTCCTTAAGATTGGGAGAAAATCTCCAAGAAATCTAACCCAAGTTTTAGAGAATTTTAAGAAAGAAATTTTCGATAACTTTTGCCGACTTTTGTTCTACAACTTAATCGACACCAAATCTTAACATGACACTATAGGGTGACTCAAATACCTCATAACACTTCTTTCTTAGCATATTAAGTATTTTTAGTCCTACCTCAAAGTCCAGATTTATTGCTTAAATTATTGGGGTGTTACAAGATTGGTGGTGAAAATCATCCAATCATGCCAAATTGCCTTTACTACGCTTGAGAAAGCTAATTAAGGTATAGTTAACAACAATCAACAATGACCCAAGGTTTTAATCATTGTTTAATGGATTCATCTAGATATAGTAGGAATTTAATTAGCAAATTGCAATTAGGTAGAATGGAGTTCTCTTCAATTTGAGAAAATTAATGTAGATTAACATTTTTAGGATTGTTGAAAGACACCTATGATTTCCTAAGTTGATTGATTGCATATTCGTTAATAGCTCATTCTCAATACTCCCAATTGAGTTATTTGGGGGAATCAACCCAAATTGGGAACACATCCCTAGTGTTTCTCGACATTGATTTAACCCATAGAAATCTAGTTTTAGTTTAGTTTCTCATTTTTTTCCATTAACGCGAGTACATATACAATATTCATATCATATTTACATTTCTTGAAAGTTCGGATCTATACAAAGTCTCTATGAATACTATCCTGACATCTTGTTGGGTATTATATTTGCATCGATAGCGTACACTTCAATAGTTAGGTAGATTATGGGAAATATCAACAAGAAACCTAATAATTATTGTACCCAACACAACTCATCAATATGTACAACCACGTCTATCTCCAATTTCGCAATGACCNATATTGAAGAAGGAATGATGGTTACCGCAACGACCAAGCAACACAACTCATCAATATGTACAACCACGTCTATCTCCAATTTCGCAATGACCCAGCCGATTTCATCAATAAAGCCATCACGACCAACTCAAGTCTAAAAATATGTTACCACAACCATTGTCCCTAGCCACCACTATACCATCAATAATATATCAATATCTATTTTCATCCATACGACCAAAAAACGAGACTAGACAAGGTCAAATAAACTACTACAAACAAACTTAACCACATGATTACCTGATAGACATCATCACTGACATGACTTCATCAATTTATTCCAACTATGTCTATTAATATTTAATTCCTAACTACCAGCGAGCTCCAATCTTAAGCGCGCACAATACAATAGCATAAGTGTGACACACCAGAAGTCCTAGGGATCAGACCCCGGAGTTAGATGATGCTCAGCAGAAAAAGTCAGTAGAAATTTTCTGCAGAATGAGTCAGGGAACGAGTTGTTAGGTGACCCAATGAGTCGTGGTCTGACCCGTGGGGAAATAGTCAAGGAATGTGATCTAGACCAGTGGCAACGGACGACCTGACGAGTCGTCTAGCCTGGAAACGACTCGTCAGTTGGTCGTTGGGTAGAGGCCAGGGAGCCTTAGGCAGTGTGGGTAGTGGATAGACATAACAAGTCGTTAGGTGTGGCAAAGACTCATAATAAAGATCGTCGGGTGGTGACATCGGTTACAAAGTCAGTGTAGTTGACAGAGGATGTGATGAGTCATTAAGTGAGGTGACGACTCGTCAAGTCAATCGTTAGGGGGAGAAGCTTTGGTTTTAAAGAAATTTTCGGTGTACTTAATGAAAGGGAAAGACGAATCGTTGGGTGTGGTGAGGATTCGTTACGTTGGTTGTGGCCTGAAGGATCAATAGTTTCCAGTATACCTGACGAGTGGACCTAACGAGTCGTTGGGTGGGACAATGACTGGTCAGGTTAGTCGTGGCATCAATTCGGGTAAACTTTTAGATTTTTCTCAGGGGCGGTTTTGTAAAATGCCACGCTTCCATATTTAAAGTGACGACGTTTTGGGCTCTACCTTGCACGTTTTTAAGGGGTTTTTTATGCCTAACCCTCATTCTCTCAACTCTCCTTCTTCTCTCTCTCTTCTCAAAGATTCAAGGGTTTCATCAAGGTGTTCATCAAGGCTTCAAGGAAGATTTTGATTGAAAATTTCTTCTACCAGGTATGCGGGTCTTTCAACAAGGATACTCTTCCATCCTTGTGTCCCAAAAATATTTTTATTAAATACCCGATTTCGATAGAACTAGAACAAAAGCATGACATGGGGTTTGTAAAAAGGGTAGACCCTCCTTATTTCTCTTAAATGTTAATATCTACGTCTATTATGAATTTAATTGGATTATTAATTAATGGGTTGCTTTGGAATGTGGATTACATGTTGGGAATGCAAGAGTGTAACATGTTCTTCATAAATTGGCTTGAGTATTGAATGGGTTTTGAATATGTCTTACTTGATTATCGTAGTAATTCATGAACATGATGAAATTTTGGAAATATGGTATGATTAACCCTAATGACCTGATTATGACATTAATAACAATGTTGGTATGAGTTGGAGCTTATGGGCTTGAGCATTTGAAAGTAAATTTTGCGTCCTCATCACGATTTCGATTTAATAGATTGGGTGTGATTGGATTGTTTTTATATTGATGAATTATAAAGCTTGGACATATTCTAAATTGTTTTTCCTAACTAAAATTATTTTATAAAATCTTGGAATCTAAAACGCCCATGGATGGAAAATTCGTAAAAGAAGTGATTTGTGATAAATGTTCGATGATAATGAGGTATGAGTTAAATATTCAAGATGTTAATAAATCTAAATAAATGAAGTCATGCATCTTTGATGAAGTACGTGTTGAATCTATTAATCAGGCATGACTCTATGCTACATGTTGAAAAGATGAATTTAGAATTTGGAATGTCATGACGGTATATGCATAATGTGAATCTATAGAATGCTCGTTAGCGTAAGATGCTTGAGGTAATTATTAATTGGACTCCATGATGAGGTGAATTATGGCGATAACGCATGAGAATGATACTGCAACTGTTGGGCTTGATGTTATTATAAAGTAGCCCCCAGTCTGTTGATAAGAATGTTGTATGATGAAAATCAGTAAATGTCCTTGTCTCTGATTAGCTATTGCAATTTAGATTAGCGTTAGTTAGTTGATATTATCGCTCTAGTTAGTCGGGATTCTCGTTAGCAAGAATGTTTTCCTAGTCAGTCAGGATTCTCTTTAGCAAGCATGTTTCCCCAGTCAATCGGGATTCTTGTTTGTAAGAGAATTTCCCTACTTAGTTGGGACTCACATACCTAGCTACTAGCCATGCATTTTTCTCCTTATTCAGTCGGGACTAAAATCCCTAGCTAGTTAGTGATTCTCTTTATCAAGGCATTCGCTCCCTTTGGTAATCAGGGATTCTCGCTAGTAAGAATGTTTCCCTTTGACAGTCAGGGACCCTCTTGATATCAGTCATGGCATCGCACCTCGGTACTATTCTCCGATTATTACTTATGTGCATTAGTCGATCTTATAATAATGCATGTCCTTGTAATGTAGTTATGCTGATGTGAATATGTGAATCTCATATAAGGTTGTCGTATCTCATTTAGTTGCATCACCATTAATGTGATTTTGCACTACTCCCTTCCTGTATATATGTTATGAGTTAGTTTACTTATGTTCCTGCATACTTAGTACATTCCAAGTACTGACTGCACCCCTCTTTTGCTATATCGTCTTATGATATAGATTTAGGTCTCCAAGTCCAGCCACATGACTAGATATGCTTCTCTCTCTCCCAGCTACTAGAGGTGAGTCCTCATCTTTCGAGGAAACGGCTTATGTTTCTCATTTTATTATGTTTCAGTTTCATACTTTGGGAGTTAGCTAGGGGCTTTTCCCAGCAACTCATCAGTTAGTAGAAGGCTTTCAGACTTGTTTAAACAAATTCAGCGTTGTATTTAAGTGTTGTAAAAAATTCTATTATGGGTTATATTAGATTCTTGTAATTAGTTTCTACTTATTCATGTTGTTAGTCATCTTTTATGCTATGTGTATGCTATGATTATGCCATGGGTCGACTTGGAGCCTTTCGGAGTTCCTTGTCCTGTGTCTATGATCGGGGTCTACTCTCAGGTCATGACAAATTTGGTATTAGAGCAAAGGTTTAGAGCATCCTAGGGTGTCTGAAATTCACGTTACATAGAGTCTTCTTCATGGGTGTGAAGCGTGCCACCCTTATGACGAAGAGGCTATGAGACGTTTTAGGAATGTTTCCCTTTCTTCATGATTCTTATCGTGCATAGAGTATGAAGCTCTAAACATTTACTCCCCTAACCCTTGTTTTACGCACTCGCAGATAATGCAGCACCCATGAGTGAACGGAAGAGGACGTGGTAACAGCCGCCAGCAGGTACCACCATCCCAGGCAGACCTAATGGATGATCGTGTTGCTCATGCCGAGTTTTGAACAACCATCCACATGTTGGCGCAAGCCCTGACCGCTCAAATTAATCAGAAGGCGGTAGCGTGTGCACCACAACATGGAAATGAAGTGGCGGCAATGATAAGAGATTTTCTTTGGATAAACTCACCCGAATTCTTAGGGTCAAAGGTGGATGAGAACCCGTATGAGTTCTTGGAGGAGATTTAAAAGATTACTCACATCATGGGAGTAACAGGAAATGAGAGTACGGACTTAGCGTCCTACCAGCTAAAGGGAGTCGCTTATATCTGGTATTTTCAGTGGAGAGACATTCGGGGAGTTGGAGCGGGTCCCATAGGTTGGGATGAATTTATGACAACGTTCTTGGACAGGTTTTTCCCTCGGGAGCTGAGGGAGGCAAAGGAAGCATAGTTCATTAACATGAAACAAAATGACATGACTGTCCAGGAGTATGCGTTGGAGTTCACCTGGTTATCTAAGTATGCGCGAAAATGGTAGCCGACTAGTGGGCCCGAGTAAGACGGTTTGTGAATGGAGTGTCAGACTCCTTAGTCAAAGAATGCAGGACTTCCATATTGCATCGGGACATAGACTTCCCCCGCTTGGTAATATTTGCTCAACAGATGGAAGCAGAACATGTGAAAGAAAAAGAGAGAGAGGCCAAGAGGGCCAAGACTGGAGACTTAAAGTTCTCTCATCAGAGGTCGGGTACCAGATATCACTCACACCACCATCAGAATCAGCAGACCCAACACCTTCGATAGTCAGTACTCCGTATAAGCCCAGAGTAAGGGAGATTACATACCCATTGTGTATGAGTTGTGGAAAGAATCACTTGGGAGTATGCATGGCTGGCTCAGATTTTTGTTTTTGGTGCGGCAAGGCGGGCCATATGCACCGAGATTGCGTGGCGGCTAAGCGAGGCGAGAGAAGATCCTCGACCACTTCTTCAGCAGCTCCGATAGCCCGCCTGTTTCAGCAGGGTCCATCCTCTAATTCAGGTGGCGGATATCATCAAAACCGCTCCTATGCCATGATAGCCCATCAGGATAAGGGCAAGGCACCGATAGTGGCCACAAGTATGTTATGAATCTTGTTTTATTCCTTATGTGATGCCAACCTCTATATTGAATAAAAAGCTCAGTTGTGATTGTGGGAAAGGATTGTTGGTGTGTGATGTAAATAGCTAGTAGTGTAAGGCTCGCGGTGAAGTTTAGGAGTGAAACATGAGTTAAGAATTAGTGGTTTAGCCTAACTTGAAGAAAGATTTGGGAGCCTTAAAATGATGGCTTTAAGCTAAGGGGGAGATAATGAATGTGTGAAATAAGTGGGATCCTGAAAGTGCTCATAAAAGAGTTCAGCCTTAACGGTTGCAGTATGTAAATCTCTTCGAGGTTCAGATAATCTTCCCTTGTAAATTCAGTCGGAGTTAAGGTGCGCCCATTCCTATGTGCAGATCCCCGAGGTTTAGAAGTAACCGTTTCAGTCAGTGGTGTCAGTCTTGCCCTATGAGTCCTTATTTCTTATTTTCGTGTTATGAAGCATCTATGTGTGTTAATTCATGTTTTGCAGTGTAGTCAGCTCGAACTTAGTCTACAAAAGTTGCTTAGTAAGCTCAGTAGAATCAGGCTATCTCATGTATGTGCTCAGTTTTGATATCGGGAATGAGTCGTGCTTATGAATTCCTTACTTTCAGTTAGATTAGATATTGTCAATCCTAGCTTAGTACCCAGAAGTGATTTGAGAACGAAAAATCAGTCTGTGCCAGTTCCGTGCCGGATCAAAATCGGGAAAGAATTCTTTTTGGTGATTTTCCTAGTTCTATGCTGGTTTCATGTTCTTCGGCTTCCCTTGAGTCGTGGTATGCATGATAGATGTGAATCTTCATATTCGGTGTATAGGGTTGTCCGGAGTCAAATACTCTATTGGTGTTTAGTTGTGATTGATTTATATTTTGATATCGGCTTCGTCACTATCTTTCCAGTATATTCAGCAAACATTCGAGGATGAATGTTCCCAAGGGAGAGATATTGTAACACCTCGGAATTCCTAGGGAATAGACCCCGGAGTTAGAAGACGCTCAACAGAAAAAGTCAGCAGAAATTTGCCGCAGAACGAGTAAGGGAACGACTCGTTAGGTGACCCAATAAGTCGTGGTCTGACCCGTGGGGAAACAATCAAGGGATGTTATCTAGAACAGTGGAAACAAATGATCTGACGAGTCATCTAACCTGGACACGACTCGTCAGGTTGGTTATTGGGTGGAGGCCATGTAGCCTTAGGCAGTATGGGTAGCGAATGGACATAACGAGTCCTTATGTGTGGAAACAACTCGTTATGATGGTCGTCGGATGGTGACATCAGTTAAGAAGTCAGTGTAGTTGACGGAAGGATGTGACGAGTCGTTGGTGAGGCGACGACTCATCAAGTCAGTCGTTAGGAGGAGAAGCTTTGGTTTTAAATAAATTTACAATGTACTTAACGAAAGGGCAAGATGAATCATTGGGTGTGGTGATGAGTCGTTACGTTGGTCATGGCCTGAAGGATCAATAGTTTCCAGTATACCTGACGAGTGTACCTAACGAGTCGTTGGGTGGGACAATGACTCGTTAGGTGAGTCGTGGCATCAGTTCGGGTAAATTTTTAGATTTTTCTTAGGGGCGGTTTTGTAAAATGCCACACTTCCAGATTTAAAGTGACAACATTTTGGGCTCTACCTTGCACGTTTTTAAGGGGGTTTTCATGCCTAACCCTCATTCTCTCAACTCTCCTTCTTCTTTCTCTCTTCTCAAAGATTCAAGGGTTTCATCATGGAGTTTATCAAGGCTTCAAGGAAGATTTTGAGTGGAAATTTCTTCTACCAGGTATGCGGGTCTTTCAACAAGGATACTCTTCCATCCTTGTGTCCCAAAAATATTTTTATTAAATACCCGATTWMRATAGAACTAGAAMAAAARCATGAYATRGGGTTTGTAAAAAGGGTAGACCCTCCTTTATTTCTCTTAAATKTTAATATCTACGTCTATTATGAATTWAATTGGATTATTAATTAATGGGTTGCTTTGGAATGTGGATTACATGTTGGGAATGCAAGAGTGTAACATGTTCTTCATAAATTGGCTTGAGTATTGAATGGGTTTTGTATATGTCTTACTTCATTATCGTAGTAATTCATGAACATGATGGAATTATGGAAATATGGTATGATTAACCCTAATGACCTGATTATGACATTAATAACCATGTTGGGATGGGTTGGAGCTTGTGGGCTTGAGCATTTGAAAGTAAATTTTGCATCCTTATCACGTTTTTTATTTAATTGATTGGGTATGATTGGATTCTTTTTATATTGATGGATTATGATGCTTTGGCAGATTCTAAATTATTATTCCTCACTAAACTTATTTTATAAAATCTTGGAATCTAAAACGCCCATGGATGGAAAGTTCGTAAAAAAGTGATTTGTGATAAATGTGAGATGATAATGAGGTACGAGTTAAATATTCAAGTTGTTCATAATTCTAAATAAATGAAGTCATGCATCTTTGATGAAGTATGTGTTGAATCTATTAATCAGGCATGACTCTATACTACCTGTTGATTGAGATGAATTTGGAATTTGGAATGTCATGACAGTATATGCATAATGTGAATCTATAGAATGCTCGTTAGCGTAAGATGCTTCAGGTAATTATTGATTGGACTCCATGATGAGGTGAATTAAGGCGATAACGCATGAGAATGATACTGCAACTATTGGGCTTGATGTTATTAGAAAGTAGCCCCATCATGTTGATAAGAATGTTGTATGATGAAAATCAGTAAATGTCCTTGTCTCTGATTAGCTGTTGCAATTTAGATTAGCGTTAGTTAGTCGGGATTCTCGCCAGCAAGAACGTTTCCCTAGTTAGTCGGCATTCTCGTTAGCAAGAATGTTTCCCTAGTCAGTCGGGATTCTCATTAGCAAGAATATTTCCCTAGTAAGTTGGGATTTTCGTAAGTAAGAGAATTTCCCTAGTCAGTTGGGACTTATATGCCTAGCTACTAGTCGTGCATGTTTCTCCTTATTCAGTCGAGACTAACATCCCTAGCTAGTCAGTGATTCTCTATATCAGGTCATTCACTCCCTTTGGCAATCAGGGATTTTTGCTAGTAACAATGGTTCCCTTTGACAGTCAGGGACCCTCTTGATATCAGTCACGGCATCGCACCTCTATACTATTCTCCGATTATTACTTATGCGCATAAGTCGATCTTATAATAATGCATTTCCTTGTAATGTAGTTATGATGATGTGAATATGTGAATCTCATATAAGGTTGTCGTATGTCATTCAGTTGCATCACCATTATTGTGTTTTTGCACTACTTCCTTCTTGTATATATATTATGAGTTAGTTTACTTACGTTCTTGTATACTCAGTACATTTCAAGTACTGACCGCACACCTCTTGTGCTATATCGTCTTATGATATAGATTCAGGTCTCCAGGTCCAGCCGCGCGACTAGATACACTTCTCTCTCTCCCAGATGCTAGCGGTGAGTCCTCATCTTCCGAAGACGCGGCTTATGTTTCTCATTTTATTACGTTTCATTTTTAGACTTTGGGAGTTAGCTGGGGGCTTTTCCCAGCATCTCATCAGTTAGTAGAAGGCTTTCAGACTTATTTACAAAAATTCAGCGTTGTATGTAAGTGTTATAAAATTTCTATTATGGGTTATATTAGATTCATGTAATTAGTTTCCGCTTATTCATGTTGTTAGTCGTCTTTTATATTAAGTGTATGCTATGATTATGCCATGGGTCGACTTGGAGCCTTTCGGGGTTCCTTGTCCCATGTCTACCATCAAGGTCTACTCTCGGGTAGTGACAATAAGCACAAGAGGATATCAACAAGATAAGGACAGCCATCATTAGCATGATTTATACAACGGAACAAAATCAAAGTAAAACATGGCAACAAGAAGAAAATGAGCCATAAATACCTCAAATCCAACGATCATAAATCCTAACCAAATTCTTATGCTATAAGCACCACATCACTACAACCAACAACTCCCCAACCAATCCAAACAAAATCACAACTATATTGATAAGAAAATCAACATACAAAAGATGGTACTGATAAGATTACTAAGAATACAACTACAGAGACACCAAACCAAGGACCTAATAAGGATCACAGGCCTATATCTATAACATATTGATAAATATCACCATGGAAGAAAGCTTACCAAGCTGGTGTCACGCCCCGCCTTGGGAGGCATAACTGGCACCTGGTGCCCTTCTAGGACCTGGACTGCTGGACTAGCTGAGCCTAAGAACTTCTAGTGCCAGGCTGGCTCTAACTCTGGGTTCAAGAAAACGACGGGCTATATAACGACTATAAATACAGCCTCCGGCCGACTAGGCCTATAGCCACCTGTAAGAAAACAACAACTACCCAGGACAACTGAATCAATAGGGAACCTATGCGGGCCGACAAGGCCACCATGCTTTCTAGTTATTTCTGAATTAAGAAAACAAGTGCTAAACTGCTACGTGACCAGCAAGGTCACCACTACCAACTGAATAAGGCCCCACACGACCATCATAAACAAACTAAAAATACACACGGCCTCACACAACCTGTACAACTAACCACAGGGAATGTACAATCTGCAAGCCTCTAAGAATACTGATAAGATGGTCGGGACAGGGCCCCAGCCTACCCATATTGTACAACAAAGAAAAGGAATAAACCTCTAGCCGTCTAGCTCTGAATGACAGGAGCTGATGACTCTGTGTGCTGGCTAGAATCACGAGGGATCGGCTCCTCGTCTATGAGTACCTGCAGGCAATTAATGCAGCGCCCTAAATGGGCGTCAGTACTGCTGGTACTGTATGCAAAGCAACAACTGGAAAATAACTGAAGACAAGCAATATAACTGGTAGAACTGAAATAGAAAGAAATAGACTGTAACTGACTGAAAGTATAAGTTTAAGACTGTCCTCAACTAAGCTGAAAGGAGTAGGAGTCGTACCTGGTAACGTAGCGTTCTACTGTCGATTTACTCATATCTAACGTAACATGGCATAATATAACATAACATACATAACATAGCACACATAAACCTTACCTAGCCCCCATAAGCCGGAAGGTACAACCAACACGCAATCTATACCCCTACCCCGGTCATCCCATCTCCCCTGGCAACTATAAGCATCCTGCCGGTCCCCTGGGTATGGACTTGGGCCCGCTGAGCCCCTGACTATAACTGTACCTGAGTTCAGAGGACTCCCGAATCAGCACCCTGGGCGTACCCGCTCAACGGGGTGTATAAAAGCCGACCAAGGCAAAATATGGGGAAACTGGCAACCCATATTTGTGCCCTAAGGGACGGCATGCCACTCCGTAGAGCGACGTATCCTCGCCCTCTGGCGGATGAGTCAATACAGCTATTAACCCTGGGTGGTCATGAATGCTAGGTAATCCAACCCCAAATAATACAGTCAAGTCTCAACTGATAATATTAACTGCATACGATACATGCTGAAGCTAATGATAGTATTGTGTATATATATAATACATGCTGAAACTGAAAATGGTATATATATAATTTTTTTCATACTGTGTTGAATCTGATACTGAAACAAGATATAATATTTCTGCTGAGAATCATGTTGTATAACAAAGTTTCATGGTAAACATGACTTACTATTTCTAACATGCTTTCTAAAATTCATTTTAGGCTACTATTCTATTTCTGAAATACTTTATGGGAACTTATATTGCTTTACTAAGTTCCGGCTGAACACGATAATATCCTGACATACTTTACTAAATTACGTAATGGGCATGATGTACT
>JACEIK010007512.1:31635-74498 GCA_018107945.1 Datura stramonium | reverse complement strand
ATTAATTTATAGTTTCAACTTCTAATTAAATTATGCCCAATTATGTAAGCTTTATGAAAAGTCAATTTATGGTTCCATTATGATCTTGATCTTCTTAAACCCTAAATTATGATTTATGATGAATGTTCATGTATGATGAGATATTAATGATGAAAAGCATGTTTTCAAGTTACCCATATTTATAATGATGTTTTCAAGTGAATTGAGTATTTTCAAGCATGTTAAAGTATTGGGCAATGCCTACATGTTCAAGTACGATTTATAATTTATGATATGAATTTTATGATTGATCTATTTATAACGTTGGCCAATTTAAGGGCCCTTAATTCATTGATAAACATGTATTAAAAAGGGGATCAACGATGTTAATGTTTATTTGGCCATGAATCTCATGAATGATGTTTGTGATTTTCATACGAGCCTAATGTGCATGTTTCTGGGAGTAGTATCTAGCACCGAGTAGCCCGACGTTCGGAGGACTACGCCAGTGTTTCATAACTACATGCCACTATAGGTTTATATTGATACATTCCAATGTTAATGGATCCCCTCTTTTGTGATATCACATAATGCACGTCCCATGCCTAGCAAGCCTGGGACGACTCTACCCGCTTGATTGAGATAGTTGGGGCATCATGTAAGGCTCTACCATGATGGTGTCGGTTATGACGAGTCCTCCCATTTTTTCTCATTATTTATGCATGATATGTTCTTATTATTTTGGCTCGAGTCATGTTTGATGAAGCTTTTCTCTTATGACTATGATTATGGTTAATTTACGAATGCTTTGAAAACCTTGAGTCTTATGTTACATTATAGTATTAATGTTATGAGCATGTTGTCCTAATCTTGCAAACTTTTATGTATTTTAAATGTCCATTTTATTTATCTTACATACTCGGTACATTCCACGTACTGATCGCATACTCTATATTGTATTATTTCATCATACAGGCTACGATCTTCAGACCCAGCAACATCATTAGCTCGTTCTCAGAGTTAGCATCCAATTCATTGGTGAGTCCTCATCTCCCAAGGACCATTTGATATCAATTATCCCTTTATGTTTAGTTTTCTAGACTTTTAGGGTTAGTTGGGGGTGTTGTCCCATCAACCCATCAGATATGTTTGAGTCTT
Source organism: Datura stramonium (assembly GCA_018107945.1). Classification (NCBI taxonomy): domain Eukaryota; kingdom Viridiplantae; phylum Streptophyta; class Magnoliopsida; order Solanales; family Solanaceae; genus Datura; species Datura stramonium. The sequence goes on along the minus strand of JACEIK010007512.1, from coordinate 73,361 downwards.
TCAGACTATATGTAGTATTAAGCTATCATGTATGAAGTGCATTTCGTTTTCTATGTATATCATGATTACATTTCCGCTATGACATTATGTTGAGTATTCCACTTTATTTGATTGAGTTAGATGTATGTTCATATCATGGGTCGACTTGGAGTCTCTCGAGACTCCCTATCCCGTGTTACGATTCAGGTCCACGTTCATGTCGTGACAACAACCTTGGTGAAGTCCCATATACCTAAAAGAAGGATCCCTTAAGAAAAAGCCTAAATTTCTACAACTGAGGAAGAACTCTAGTTCTTGCTTGAGATAGAGGAGTCTGGAGTTTCTACGATCTACTTACGATATGTTTCTAAGTTGTTTAGAAAAGAATGAGGGGTTAGACTAGGAATTTAATTCGTCCCTTAGGAGTTCCACAACAAATTCACTTAGGAGTTAGAAGCATAGGTTTTACTAAAATATCCATGGACTGCCAAACTAGAAATTCGACTAGCCGAAGCAACGACCCTTCCAATGGATCGTTGGTTCTTCCAATAGTTTATTAAACCTTCTATTGGTTCCTACTTCTAGTCTGAATCGTCCTCAAAACCTGCTTCAATGACCAGAACTAATGACCTGTACCATTTAACAATGGGTCATCCAATCATCCATGGTTGCTGGGATGATTTTTTACTCTTTCTAAACCTCTGGCAGATGAATCATCCAATGATTCGTACCAAGAACCAGTGAGGCGTGCTTTAGCTCATGCTGTGGCATGGTGCCAAAATTTCTATTTATTTTTATTCCAAGTCTGGGTTTTGATTTAAGGAACTTTTGGGGTGTTATGCCAATATTTTGGGTGAACCAAATGTAGGGTGGGATCACTATGTAAAGAATGAATAACCGATTATAGTTATACGAGGAAATAAGGTCATTTGAATGCTGGAGTGCTAGCTGTTGTTAGATGAAAACTCAATGAGAGGTAGGTGATCATCTCAACGGCCCTTGATATTGATCACGCAAGCCCTCAACATATCCTCTAGAGTATGAATGATCCACTAGGCCTAACTATTTATTTGCGAGTGAAAAGTTAAGCTGAGCTTAACCTGGGTACCAAATCCCTTCGGAAATGACTTCCAGAAGTGCGAGGTGAACTGAGGACCTCTATTCGAAATGACGGAAAAGGGAAACCCATGCAACCTGACCAACTCTCGGATGTATAGTCTAGCATAATGTTATACTAAATCTATGGTCTTAACTAGTAGGAGATGTGTTTCCTTAATCATTCGGTCTACAACCACCCAAATCAAATCATGCTGTCGGCACGTACGAGGTAGACCTACAATAAAGTCCATGTTGATCTTCTCCCACTTCCAAGTAGGTATGTTGATATCTTAGGCCATACCTCCCAGCCTCTAGTGTTCAACCTTCAGCTGCTGGCAATTCAAAAAGTTAGTCACAAATTCTGCAATGTCCTTCATGCTATTCCACCAATAGACCTTTCGTATATCACAATATATCTTGGTGGCACCTGGTTGTATAGAATTCTGGGAGCTATAAGCTTCCATTAATATCTATTGCCTTAGATCATCTACATCTAGAACACACAATCTACCCTGATAACAGAGCACACCATCTCCCGTTTGGAGAATGCTTCTATCTCTTTCTTGAGGACCGCTTCCTTCAACTTAAGCAATATGGATCATCAACTGGCCTTGATTTCACCTTGAGCACAAGAGAAGACTCAAAACCACTTTGGACTACAACTCCACCTTTCGCTAAATCAACTAACAAAACTCCTAATTGAGCCAGCCTGTGAACATCTCTAACAACTTTTTTTTGTCATCCTCAATATGAGAAACACTTTCCATTGACAATCTGCTAGGGCATCGGCCACTATATCGGCTTTACCCTAGTAGTACAAGAAACACATGTTGTAGTATTTCAACAACTCCAACCATCTCCTCTGACGAAGATTCAAGTCCTTTTGGCTAAATATATACTGCAAGCTTTTGTGGTTAGTGAACACATCCACATGAACACCACAAAGGTAGTACCTCCAAATCTTTAAGGAAAATACTACCATCGCGAGCCAAAGACCGTGAGTCGGATAGTTCTTCTCATGAGCTTTGATCTATCTAGAAGCATATGAAACAACCTTGCTATGTTGCATCAACACGCAACCAAGATGAATTTTGAGGCGTCACAATAAATCACGAACCCATCTGAACCTTTTAGTAGAGCTAAAACTAGGGTAGTAGTGAGTCGAGTCTTCAACTCTTGAAAACACTTCTCACATGCATTGGACACTAGAACTTCACTTCCTTCTGAGTTAGCCTTGTCATAGAAGAGGACACAAAGGAGAATCCTTCTACAAATTCTTTTTAATAACTTGCTAGGCCTAACAAACTCCTTATGTCTGATGCAGAAGTAGGTATTGGCCAGTTGTTAACTGCTTTATTCTTTTAAGGATCCACCTGAATACCTTCACTGGAGATGACATAACCAGGGAATGCCACTGATTTCAGCCAGAATTCACATTTGCTGAACTTTGCAAATAACTGACAGTCCCTAAAAGTCTGCAAACTATCCTCAAGTGATCTACATGTTCCTACTCATTCCTAGAATAGACTAGAATGTAGTCTATGAAGATGATGATGAACATGTTCAAGTTTTGCTTGAACACCCTGTTCATTAAGTATAAAAAGTTGTAGGAGAATTTGTTAGTCTAAAAGACATAACAACGTATTCATAGTGACCATACCAAATTCTAAAGGTTGTCTTTGGAATGTCACAATCTCTGACTCTGAGCTGAGGATACCCTATATTTAGGTCTATCTTCAAAAAACAGCTAGCACCTTGAAGCTGGTTGAACAAGTCATCAATCCTGGGGATGGGATACTTATTATTGATTGTGACCTTGTTAAACAGACAATAGTCAGTGCACATTCAGAGTGTACTGTTTTTCTTTCGCACAATTAAAATTGGGGAACCCTATAGGGATATACTTGGTCTCATGAAGCCTTTATCTAAAGGTCTTTCAACTGTTCCTTCAACTCCTTAAGCTCAGCTAGCGTAATTGAGATGGGCTGGGTATCTGAAAAAAGGTCAATGTCAGAGTCGATTTCCTGTTTAGGAGGGACTGTAGGAAGATCTTTAGGAAATACATCTGGGAACTCATTTATGACTGAAATTGTCACGACCCAAACATAGACCCGAATCGAGACATGAGACAAGAAACCCTGAGAGGCTCCAAGTCGACCCATAACACGAACATAACATCTAAGCTTAATATAATAAAGCAGAAGTTCAACATACATAATAACAGAAGAACATACATAATAACAGAAGTCTACATATATAAGTATCAAGCTAAAACTAAATCAACAACGACAAGCTGATCTCTACATAATGTCTGAAAAGCCTCTAACATAACTGATGAGCTGATGGGACAGCACCCCCCAACTAATTGAAAAGTCTAAAATTGAAAGAAACATAACAACTACAAATATTGAATGTCCTCGAAGGATGAGGACTCGCCAATGCTAGCTGGACAGGTCTGGGAGGGAAGCAGGACTAAAGATGTTGTTGAGACTGATCCCTCGGACCTGGATCATGAAACGATAAAACATAGAGTATGTGTTCAGTACTTGTAATGTACTGAGTATGCAAGGTAAGTAAAAAAGACAGTTAAAATACATTAGAGTTCATAAGAGTAGGACAACATGATCATAACATAAATATCATAATGTAAACATAAGGGCTCAAGGTTTTCAAAACATTCGTAAATCAGTCATAATCATAATTATAAGAGAAAGCCTTTTCTAAACATGACTTGTGCCATGATAACATAATATAACCATGCATAAATCATGAGGAACAATGGGAGATTCTTATAGCCGACATGCCCCATATGAGCACACATGGAGCCCGACCTGTAAACCCCTAGTCGGGAGGGTGTTCGTACCTTGCCAAGGGTAGAACCATGAAAAGAGGCGTGATATTACTCATGAAAGGCCCATACGGGCATAAGGGAACAGTCTCAAGGGAAGTTCCATCATGGCTACGTTGGCACGTAGATCTGAGACTCGGGGTATGCTTGGACCCCGGGTGTACTCGGTGTTAAATACTACTCCCAAAAACATATATAGTGCTCATATGATAATAGGAAAAGCGTACATGAGATTCATGGGCTAGTTATATTATAATAATCATAACCATACTTGAAATACGTGAACTAGACATGAAATAAGGCACGTGAGTCGGCCATAATCATAAATCCATAAATCATGAAATTTATGCATACTTGTAAATCATTTATACTTGATATTCATAAATCCATGAAGAATACTTGAAGAGAAATCATAACATGAATCATAAATCATAATTTAGGCCTGATAAGATCAAATCATTCATAGAAGCATTACTTGACTTTTTCATGTGATTGCATGATGGGGCATGATTCAATTTAAAAATTAAAACTATAGATTTATAATCAAAATAACTATAAAATCTTGCCCATAATCCATAAAATATGATTTGATACATGAAGGAACTTGACCTATAAGTAGACCATAGAGAAGTTTCCAAGAATTGAAATAAACCCCATAAGATTCATAGAAATTGAAATCTAGAATTTGAATTCATAAAATTGAGAAGAATATAGGGCATGGGAGTGAAAGGAACTCCCATTCATAGCCTCACATACCCGGGTAAGTTGATCTTACACTCTTCCTTGAATGCCCAAAGGAAATTGAAGGAGAATTGATGGATTTTAGTCTTGATCACCCCTAGGAACCTTCTAGTCTTGCATGAATGGAGAGGAGTGATTTAGAATGAGCTAAAACCTCTTAAAACAATCCAAACTGAGCTTAAAACTATGTAGTTTAGGCCTTAGAAAATTAGGAATCACGGAAAAGCCCTTAATAAATTCGCAGGAAAATACACACTGCCAGTCCCAATGAGGGACTTGACGACTCGTGCTATCATCCCTAGTCACCAACGAGGGACACCACGATTTGTGGTGTGCCCAACGACTCGTGCTGATCGAGTCGTGACGTGCACTAACCAAAATTTCACCTTCATACCAACTCCTGACCACGAGTAACCCAAAGACTCGTTGCTCTGACAACAAGTCGTGGCTTATCTCGTGATAAGACCAGAAGCCAAAAATATTAGCCAACTCCTTCCTAACTCATGAGTCACTTAACCACTCATGGGGTAATACACGAGTCACTGGATGACTCATTCTGTGACTTGGTGCATGAAATCCTGTTTTTTCCATTTCAACTCCCGGGTTTGATCTTAGGGTTTTTGGGGTATTAAAATATCTTCCCCTTGGGAACGTTCGTCCTTGAATGTGGGAAATCATACTAAAAAGATTGAAGATGCAATCATCATACTCAAATACTGAACCTTTATGTTGAAAACTGACGGAGTGACTATCTCCAGACTGAACTACAAGACTGAACTGAATTAATGAATTCATACATGCATACATGGACAGAAAGAAATTGGGGCAGATGAACTAAACTTGAAACTACATAGAGTATTAGAGAGGAAATTGATACCTCAAGCTAAAACTGAGTTGGAAGGGAATAATTGTGGGAATTTAGCCATCATATCTGCTTCGGCCTCCCACGTAGTTCCCTAACATGTTGATTCCTCCACAAAACCTTAATTGAGGCAACTTCCTTATTCCTTAGCTTCCAAACCTGATGATCTAGAATTTCCACTAGAACCTCTTCATAGCTAAAGTTATCCTTCACACCTACAATCTCTACCACCTACAATCTCTACCGAACCAATAGAGCTAGATCAACTAAACACTTCTTCAAGAGCGATACATGAAAACTGATTAACTGAAGCTAATTCTAGGCAAGTCAAATTCATATGCTACCTTTCCAACCTCACAATCTAGTATAGCCAACGAACGGGACTATTTTTTCCCTTTTTTTTCCGCCTCATCACTCCCTTCATGGCGTATACCTTCTAAATACCCAATCAATCTTCAAACTCTAGCCCTCTCCTCCCTACATATGCATAGGAATTTTGGTGATTTTGAGCTGTTTTCAACATGTCCTTTATAAGCTGGACTTTCTCCATGGCCTCAGACTCAATCTAGTCCTATCAATACAGCTTCACCGACTTCAAACCAACCAATAGGTGATCTACATCTTCCCTCTAGAGAGCCTCAAGTGAGCCATCTCGAATGTCGGAATGGTAGCTATTGTTATACGCAAACTAAATGAGAGGCAAATGGTCATCCCAACAACCCTTGAAATCGATCACGACGCTCTCAACATATCCTCAAGAGTTTGATGGTCCGTCAAATTCTAACCATCTATTTAAGTGTGAAAACTCGTGCTAAGCTTGACCTAAGTACGAAGTCCATTTTGAAACGATTGTGAACTAGGGGAGGGGTGAACTGAGTACCTCTATCTGATATAACAGACAAGCGTATTCCATGCAACCGAACTAACTCTCAAATGTACAACTTAGCATAACTGGCCAGTTTTGACCAAAGAAGAAATGAGCCGCCTTAGTCAACCCGGGTCCAATCACCCAAATAGAGTCACACTGTCGGCGAGTACGCGACAACCTTGTAATGAAGTCGATGTTGATTTCCTCCCCACTTCCAAGTAGGGATATTTTAATTTTTTGGAGCATAGCTCAAGGACTTTAATTCTCATCCTTCACTCGTTGACAATTTGGACACTTAGCCACAATTCCGCCGCTATTTTCTTTTTTCATGCCATTCCACCAAGAGACTTTTCATAGGTCACGGTAGATATTGGTGGCACCTGATGGATAGGAATACCCGTACCATGAGCTCGTGCATCATTCAATCTCTCAAATCATCAACACCCCGAACACATAAGCAACTCCCCGAGTCAAGCATCGCATCTCCCCTTTGGAGAAGACTTCTACTTGCCGATTCCGAATGCCTTCCTTCAACTTTACCAAAAAGAGGATCCCGGGTCTGTCTGTTTTTAACCTTGGTCACTATGATGATTCTAACCCATTCTAAAGAATGTCACCACCATTTGTCGAGTAAACAAGACGGACTCCTAGTCATGCAAGCCGATGTACATCCTCCACAACTCCTTCCTTTCCTTGTCTAGTATGGGACACACTTCCATGGAAAGCTCTAAGAGCATCCGCCACCACATTGTGGGTTGCCCTGATGGTAAAGCAACACTCATATCGTAATCATTGAGTAGCCCTAACCACCTCCTCCGATGTAGATTTCGATCCTTTTGAGTAAACATGTACTGTAGGCTATGATCTCAGAACATATCTACATGGACCTGGGCGTATAGTGTCTCCAAATCATTAAGGCAAATACTACCGCGCTAACTCTTGAGGTCGTGAGTCAAATAATTCCCTTCATGGACTTTTAACTATCTGGAAGCATAGATTATAACCTTACCATGTTGCATTAATACACAACAAAGGCCAATCTCGAAGGTCACAATAATACACCACAACCCATCAAGATTCCTCAAGTAAGGTCAACAATGGTGGGCCGAGGTGAGTCGAAATTTTCAACTCTTGAAGCTCTTTCTCAAAATCTCCGACTATTGAAACTTCACTCTTTTTTAGGTCAACTTAGTCAATAGTGTTGCAACGGATGAGAATCCCTCAATAAATATCTCATAATAACCAGCTAAACCTATGAAACTCCTAATATCCACTAGTCTAGTCCAATTCTTCACCGCTTCTATCTTGGGAGTCTACCCACCCTTACTTGACACCACATGGCCAAAAAATTCCACCGACCCAACCAAAACTCATTTTAAACTTAGCATATAACCTGCGATCCTTGAGAGTCCGTAGCACCATCCTCAACCGACATGCTCCTCTCGCTCTCGAGAGTATATAAGAATATCATCTATGAACACAATCAAGGAACAAATCCAAGTACGGCTTGTAAACACCCTGTTCATCAAATTCATGAAAGCTACATGCATGATATCTGCTAGTCTAAAAGCACATAACTACAACTCATAGTGACCATACCGAATCCCGATGGCTATCTTCTGGATGTCACTTCTCCCGAACCCCCCGAGCCATGGTATCCGCACCCGAGGTCTATCTTCGAAAAGCACTTAGCACCGTAAAGCTGATCAAACAAATCATCAATCATGGGAAGAGGAAACTTGTTCTTTATTCGCAACTTTTGTTCAATTGACGATAATCAATGCACATTCGAAGGGAACCATCCCCTTGTGGACAAAGAGAACTGGAGCACCCCACGAATGATTTGTCGCATGATGAAACCCTTGCCTAAAGATCCTTCAACTGCTCCTTCAACTCTTTAGCCTTACCTGGAGTCATTTTGTAAGGAGAATATATATAGGTTTCATGTTGGGAAGAAGGGTCAATACCAAACTCAATCTCCCGCTTGCAGAAATATTCGGTAAATCATCTGAAACACTTCTAGGTACTTGCGCACTATGGAAATTGATTTGGATAATCAGGTCTCGGACATAGAATTTTAACCCTTACTAGATGGTACATACAACACTTTAGAGATCATCTTTCTGTCTCAGGTAGGAAATAAAACTACCTACGTGTGCATAGATGAACTACCCTTCCAATTTCAGGACTCGGCTCACCTAGAAATTGGAACTCTACCGCATGGGTTCTACAATTTACTAAAGCATAAACTACATGTATCCAATCCATGCCAAAGATAACATCAAAATACATCATAGCTAGCCTCTACTAAATCATATAATTTTCAAAGGAATGTAATAGGCAATTTCTATATACCTATCGAGCTATAACCGAATCACCGACTAGAGTAGTGACTAAGAAGAGTTTTGATAGGATTTCTGTGACTTACTCCAAAAACTACCAGGCAACATAGGGTGTCACAAGAGACAAAACAACTCCTGGCTCCAATAATTCATCAACATTAAGGTGAAATACTCGTAATGTACCAGTGACCACATCTGGTGAAGCTTTCTCCTTCTCCTATCGAGGTGCAAGGGCATAGAACTTTGTTCGGGAAGGTCACGCCACCAATTAGTAGAAGCACCCTATCGAAGGGAAAGCACGGAATTGCTAAACTAGTGGTTAGGTACGGGCCCACCATCACCTAGTCTAGCTGAAGGGCAATCCCTGAATCTATGTCTGGGTTTTCTACACCTGAAACAAGCGGTTCGAGATACCAAACAACTCCCTAGGTGGTTCTTGCCACACTTCACACAAAGTTGGAAAAGTGCGATCTTCACAGAGCCTTTCCCCTCGATCCCGATGCTCTACCTTTCGATCATGTATGAGTATGGACGGACACTGGGTTGACCGATGTTGCCAGGGATGACGACCTTGCAGTACTACAGGCAGTGATGCTACCAGATCTCTCGTTGAGTGAACCTAAAATTGTCCTGCCCCGCCCTCTTGGTCTCTCTCTCTCGCATGCACTACCTCCATTTGTCAAGTATGCAAAATCATCTCAGGGAAAATCAATATCATGATGAAGAATGGCAATCCTACAATACTTATGCAGGTAGTCTGGCACTTCATGTAATAAAACTTGCTCACCCGAGCTCTCTAATAACTACTAATTGGTGCATACTTAGACAAATGAGTGAACTCCAAAGCATACTCATGTACTATCATGTTACCCTACTGTGCTCACAAACTCCGCTTAATATCCCTCATCCGACGAGGGAAGAACCGATAGAAATGCGACATGAAACTCCTCCCAATAAATAGGTCAGTCTCCAACTGCCCTGCTATCCTTCCATTACTTAAACGATGTGTGCAAACCTTTTAAACCGATACGAGGCTAGATCGGCCACTTTCCCGTCACTCCCCCATGATTTGGATAATCTTCGAATCTCATAAATAAACTCATATGGATCCTCGTCCACCTTGACGTGTAGAAACTCCAGAGGGTTTATCCTTAGAAATCTCCTACTCTTGTCGCCGCCCCCGCTCTAAGGACATGTGCTAACAACCGATTGACTTAAGGCCAAGGCCTCGAGCTAGCATCTTTATAGCCGCCTTAAACTCAGCATGGGCAACTCCGCTCGGGCATGTGCTCTCATGGGCTGGTGGGGCCTACTGGTGCCCACCTACTGCCATTCTCGTGGCCATTTCCATTTCCGCTTCTTCTTCCGTTAACTTGGCGAGAAGGCATGATTCTACAAAACACGTATAGCTTGAGTTGGAAGGATAGCGAGACATTTCATTGCACGACATAGATCATCAAAGAAGGAACATTTCGAAAGTCTCAGAGCTCTTCACAAGTGTGAACTGCTTCACACCCATGAAAAAGACTCTACTTGACGTAGATTTCACACATCCTAGACCACTTCAAAACTCGGCTCTAATACAAAGTTCATCATGAATCGAACGAGACCCGTATCGAGACACAGACAAGAAACCCCGAGAGGCTCAAAGTCGATCCATGACATCAACATAACGCCTAAGCTCAATATAATAAGGAGGAAGTTTAATATTCATAGAATTCGAAAGTTTGCATATATAAGTATCGCTAAAACTAAATCAACAAATCTACAAGCCGATCTTACATAATGTCTAAAAAGCCTCTAACATAACCGATGAGCCGGTGGAATAATCCCCAACTATCTCAAGGAAGTCTTAAACTGAAAGAAATATAATAACTACAGACACTGAATGTCCTCGAAGGATGTGGAAGCACCAATGCTTGCTTAACAGGTTTGGAGGAAAGCAGACTAAAGATGCACCGAGATTCAATCACTTGGACTTGTATTATGAAACGATACAAAATAGAGTATGCAGGCCAGTATTTGGAATGTACCGAGTATGAAAGGTAAGTAAACAAACAGTTAAAATACGTAAGATTCATAAGAGTAGGAAAAATATGATCATAATGTAAATATCATAGTTTAAACATAAGGGCTCAATGTTTTCAAAACATTCATAAATACGTATTAATCATAATCATAAGAGAAAGCCTTATTAAAAATGACTTGAGCCAAGATAACATAACATAACCATGCATAAATCATGAGGAACAATGGGAGATTCTTATAACCAACATACCCTATATGAGCATACATGGAGCCCGACTTGTAAACCTATGAGCGGGAGGGTATTCGCATCTTGCCAAGGGAAGAACCATGAAAAGAGGAATGTATCACACATGAAAGGCCTTTACGGGCATAAGGGAACAGTCTCAATGAAAGTTCCATCATGGCTAAGTTGGTACGTAGTTTTAAGCCTTGGGGTATGCTTGGACATAGGTCTACCTTAAGGTTAAATACTACTCTCAAAAAATATATAGTGCACATATGATAATAGTGGAAAAACGTACATGAGATTCATGGGCTAGTTAAATCATAATAATCATAACCATGCTTGAAATACGTGAACTAGCCATGAAATAAGGCCTGTGAGTCGTCCATAATCATAAATCCATATAATCAAATCTATGCATATTTGTAAATCATTTATACTTGATATTCATAAATTTATGAAGAAAACTTAAAAGAAATCATAAAGGAATTATAAATCATAATTTAGGGCATGATAAAAATCAAAATCATTCATAGAAGCATAACATGACTTTCATGATTCCATGATTGGGCATGATTCAATTCTAAAAATTAAACTATAGATTTACAATCAAAATAACTATAAAATCAAGAGAAAATTTTACATTTTTAAAAAAACAAAAAAAACATTTGAGATAGTCAGTTATATGAAATTGGAAATTAAATTATGATTGAAATAAAAAGTGATAGAAAAAATATATTAAATTTGAATTTATAAAATTGAGAAGAATATAGGGCATGGGAGGAAAGGAACACCCATTCATAGCCCTGCCATACTCCGGGGTAAGTTGATCTTACACTTTCCTATAATGCTCAAAGGAAATTGAAGGAGAATTGATGGATTTCATCCATGATCACCCTAGGAACCTTCTAGTCTTGCATGTATGGAGAGGAGTGATTTAGACTGAGCTAAACCCTATTAAAATAATCCAATCGATTTAAAATGTCGAGTTTAGGCCTTACGAGCTTAGAAATTACTGATAAGTCCTTAATATTTTCGCAAGAAAATACACACTACCGGGGCCCAACGAGGACTGCACGACTGGTCATAAACAACCACGAATCAGGTCTGGATTTCATCATCAACACTGGAAACCTAAAATCCCTGGTAACCACAAAGGATACCACGAATTTTTGGTGTACCTAATGACTCGTGAAGACTGAGGTCCCGACATGCACAACCCAAAATTTCACCGTCATACCAACTCCTGACCACGAGTGACCCAATGACTTCTTGCTCTGACCACGAGTCGTGGCTTTTCTTATGGTCATCCCTAGAAGCCAGAATATTAGCCAACTCCTTCCTACCTCAAGGACAATTTAACAACTTGTGGGGTAATTGCACGCGTCACTCGGATGAATCACCTCAGAATCTGTGCAAAAATCATTTTTCCGTTTCAACTTCTGGGTCTAATCTTAAGGCTTACGGGGCATTACGTAAGCCATCAAGAGTTAGAGTTTTAGAACTAGAATCACCGAATTCGAACTAAACGATAGATGTAGCCCTTAAAAATCATTTTCCTAAAGCTTAAGGACAAACCGACCCTTAGGCACCGAAGTACTACCTCTTCCACTTTAGGACTAGTTTATTAGGAAACTAAACTTAACGACCCTAATTCAATAGTCCACTAAGAAATAGAAAGACTGTAACCAATCCATGCCAAGAATGAGGTCAAAACCGAATTCATATAACTCTATTTCAGATCAACTATGGCGACTTTTTGCAAACCGTGATCGGGCGCTTTTGTGAACCCGACTGGCTATAACTAACTCACCAATAGAAGTAGAGATTTGAAAGGGTTCTGAGAGGATCTATGGCCAATCTAAAACTAAACTTGAATATAGTCACGGCTGGTGTCAATGTGTCTCCTAGATCTAGTAAATCATGTATATCAATATGGAAGAGATATAATATACCGCACTATGTCATGAGTTCTCATGGTCCCGATGTGAACATAGAGCATAGAAGCATTTCTATGCTAATCCACCACATGTACTTGAAGTAGTACTGTGTTGAGTTGGGTGACCTATTGAGTTTCTAATGTAGTGGATTAGGCCTTCCCCATCCAATTGATGGGCAATCCTCTACATAAACGAGCATTCACCAAAAATAATCCTAACCACACATGGGACATGTTGGGAAAGTGCGCCTATTGGAAACATGATTCTAAGATTGAGAGCCCGATTCCCGATCTTGAGCATAATTGTGTGCCCAAGTTCTAATTTATACCTTAGTTTAGTCTTGATAAATATTAATTAGTTCTTGATAAATATTGGAAATTTTTTTTTGAAAGCATGACTTCATCACCTGTTGGGGGGCTGGAACCGAAGAATAAAAATTTATTTGCCCATAGTGTTTTAAGTTTATAGTTAGAGACTATTTCCCTATGATGGATGGATGACTTCACTGCCTTGAGGAAAATTAGTCAATAGGTTTTGGCTTTTTGAAACAAAGAGCTAATTGATGGTTTGATGTTCTGCTATGTGCTATACATGATTGTAAGATGCAAGTGCGGTTAGTGTTGAAGCATGTAAGAAGTGTATAACTTTGTTTGAGACACCTAGGCTCTTGAATGTTACTCGCGATGTGATTAAAGCTAATTTTTGAATTCTGTGATTAGCCGAAAGTTAAGAGTCTACTGAATGTGTCTCGAATTGAGCATGTGCTGAGAGTGTAAGTTTTTATAATATTCCATGCTACTATGGAGTGTCTAGAACTTGCCTGTGTGTATACAAAACGAAATGAAGGATGCAGAGTGTAGATGATTTAGGATTTCCTTGAATGGGCCAAATTTCTAACCCTTGCCTTACCTACCTGAATGTTGGATCCATACCCCATTGAGCCTTAAGCCTATTCTTTGATAGCTACAATATAAACTTAATCATTTTCTTTCATTAGTCTTTGGAATTTGACTTCAAACCCTAAGTGCTTAAGTGAAAATCCTAAAGAGTAAAGGAGTGAGAATCGAAAAAGAAGGAAAATAACAGTTGTGGAAGTGAGTTGGTCAAAGGTGCAATTCTGTTTGAAAATGCTTGAGTATTGGTATATAAGAAAATAAATGAATGAAAAAGTTGCTTAAGTACTCCTTACTAATAAGCTAAGTGTGCTTAAAGAAATGGGAACAATAAGAGGAAATTTAAGAGTGAAAAGCAGGAGGGTGAAGTAAGAGAAGAGATGTCCATAATGAAGGTTTGATGTATTAAAAGCGCTTGGGGAAGATAGCCAACGTTATTAGCCGGCAATGGTACCTACTCCGTCCCTTGCTTACATTACAACCCAATAAGTCCTACTTGATCTTACGTTCACACACCCTTAAATTAGCGAAGTAATACACAAAGGAAAGCTATGGGTCACTACATGATGCATGTGAATTCTTTGTGAGAGCGAGCTTAATTTCCATTTATATACCCATACATGGTTTGATTTGAAAATTTATGAGTGAAAATGGGTAACTCTCTTGTGTTGTGAGGGCAATATGTTTAATGAAAGAGAAACTTTACCAGTTTCTGGATATCTTGATTGATTGATGGGATGAGTTTGCTTAGATGTAGAGTCAATTCTGAGGTTATGAAGTCTTAACGTAGTTATATTTAATTTTAATGGTTAAATCTTGCCTGCTCTATTTTTAACTTGCTATCTTAAGCAACATGGTAGTCGTAGCTTGGAATTGCCTTGCTAAATAAGCTATGTGAGTTCTCATGTGCATGAGATGTAAAAAGGTTTATTCTGAGGACGAACAAGGCTTTAAGTGTGGGGTGGTGATCTTGGGCATAATTGCGTGCCCAAGTGCTATTTTATAACTTAGTTTAGTCTTGTTTGTCTATTTATGCACTTACATTATCAACAATGGATTTTATGTAAATTCTGATATGTACTAACCAACATGATTAGTACTTGTTTTTGTAGGTTAAAAATGCATTTGAGGAACTAATGTATGATGGGTGAAGTGGAGAAATGGAATCGAAGCAAAACGCAAAAGTCGGCAAGAAAACATGCAAAACAGGCCACTTGCGCGACAACACCGTGCCACGCCAAGCATAGCCGCGCGACAGGCCCCACGGTTACAAAATGCGCTGCACAAGCAACGTGACACGCCATCGCTAGCAAGATGCCGCCAAACTCACCTCTTTATGCAAATTCCAGAATGCTGCCGCGATACCTCCGTGCCGCAAGTAAATTAGCGCGACCACCGTGCCACGGAGCCATTCAAATGGCAGAAAAAATTGTACATTCCCTATTTACTATGTAAATAAGATCCTTAGCTTCTAAAAATCATTTGTCATGAAATATTTTCTGAAAATCGTAAAAGAGCGAAGGGAGAAGTGAAGAACTTAACCTAGGTTCACCAAATTTACCTTCTCTTTTATCTATTCTTGTAAGTACATCACTTTAATTATGTTTTTGAGTATTTCTATGAACATGAGTGGCTAAAACCCTTCCTCGTGGGTTGAGGCTATGTGATATGATTGTAATTGCATGAATTTGTTTTTGTTTGAGTTCTTAATTGCTGTTTTGTCTTACATTCTACATTATGGTTGTTTTACGCTTGATCACCATGAAAACAAATGCGTTGCTTAGGCAAAAGCTCGAAAAAGAGCGACCCTGAAATTACAGTCAAATGTAGGAGCAAGTTCTTATCTTTCGATATGATCTGGCAGCTAGAATATAAATTATACCTAATTTGCCTTGCTTATTGATAAAACGGGATGATAGTTTAGATACCAAATTTAGAATTGTCACTCCACCACTTGAAGAAGTTGTGAAGCTTACTGAGTTAAATGATTAGAGGGATGAAAGTCCATAATCAAGACCATAAACCCCGTAAACCACATCCATGTAGTTGAATTGCCCACGAACTAGAATGTCACATCCCCTGGCCAATGATGTAGTTGTGAGGCTAGTTTGTCGGTTTAGAGGCTTGAGAGACCATGAACACGCATTTTAACTGGGTGTGAGACAACCATTGATAATTTCCCATACTTGAACCATTATAAAGTGTAGCATAGCATGATTATCCGGCCTTGGCTCTAGTTGCTTCTTATATTGTTTCAGAGTATTTATGTGACCACCCCTAGATCAAATAGAATTTATCAAAAACTTTTATAATCAACACTTGTGAAAGCATTATCACACTTCAACTTGATAATTAGCCGAATGGGTCCACCTCTTGTGGGTTCGGACATCCGGCTCTAAAAGGGCCACTGTATTACTTGTAAGACCAATGTACGGGCTATGTGCAAAGGCCAGCGTAGTCAAAACAAGTTTTTGGCGCCGTTGCCCGGGACTCGGCGAAGTTTAGTAAATTTTTCAGCTTTTTGTGATTTTTAAATTTCCTAAGTGTTGAGATAACTTGGTAAGTTAATCTGACATATTGCAGGTGACAGGTTGTTCATGGAGAGCTGTCAAGGAATAGAGAGGTGGACCTGCTGTTTTGAACCTAACGCCAAATTCATTTACGAAGGAGGGGAACTCTAGAGCGAAAGCTAAAGTGGACTTCAAGAGAGGGTACAACAACAAGCACCCTGACAAGAGTAGCTAAAAGTTGTCACCCGAAATCATGGAAGCCAGACCAGTTCGCGAAGTGGCAATCCCACTAGCGATAAACATGAACTCTAGTATCCGTGAACCTAACTCCGGAGGGGAACTTGGAATTGAAGGTACAATAAGTGGTGCAATAAGGCATTCTTAAAGCTGCCTAATCGGGATGAAACATGAGGACCCCACAATAGCAATTTACAAAACTTTCTTTTGAGATTAATTAAACAAGCCTGTCCTCACCCGTGTGTCCACCGATTATGTCCGCTTCACCCTCTTCCCATTCTCATTGTTGGGAGAGGAAAAGAGGTGGTTGGAATCTCGAGCCACCGAACCTATAACTTTTGTGGGATGATTTAGCAAAGAAGTTCCTTATCAGATTCTTCCCTTCAGAAACACTGCCAAAACTCAGAAGTGAGATATTAAGTTTCAAGTGGAGGCCTCTACGAGAACTTTTATTTGGCGAGAGAGATTCATGTCATTACCGAGACATTTCCTATCACCAAATAGCCCAATGAAGTGCTAGCACACACCTTTGTAGAAAGTCTAGACCCACACACAAAATTTTTACTAGACTCTGCATTGGGTGGGCGCCTAGAAGACTTATGATGAACCGTACACTCGCTGAACAAAATTGCTCAGGTGGAAACTGGGAAAGAGGCACAACGAGGCTCAAAAAGTATGTGAAAGAGAGCAGGGTTGACAGAGGTAGATTGTATGAATCCCTTTGTCACGCCCCCTGCCCTAGGGGGTATGACTGGCACCCAGCCCTAGAAGGACCTGGACATTAACTGGTGGGCCTAGGCACATCTCGGTGCCCGGCTAGCTCTATCTCAGTTCCTGGAAATAAAGGGGATATAATCTTGACTGTAAACGCAGCCTCCGACTGAACCGGGCCTATAGCCTCGTGCCTGTACAACAGCTAACCAGAAACATACTCATAATCAGGAACCTATGCGGGCCGACAAGGCCACCATGCTGTCTACTCATCTGAGACTCAACAAAGGAAACACGAAAGCTACGTGACCGGCAAGGTCACCACTATCGATGCTACGCGCCCCCACACGGCCAACATAAAAGCAGAAACACTAAAACAGCTATAACAACTGCACGACCTCACACGACCGGCTCAACTGACTACAGGGAGATAGTATTTACAATCTGCAAGCCTCTAGAGTAAATAGAAATGATCGACAAAAAGCCCTACTTACCCATACCGTACATCAAAAAAGGAAAAGAGCTACACCCCTTCGGAAATTAATCTGGATGACAGGAGCTGATGACTCAATAGGCTGGCTGGAATCACAAGGGATTGCCTCCGTTCCATGAGTACCTGCAGGCAAGTAATGCAGTTCCCCACTGGGCGCGCACCGTGGTACCGAGTATGCAAAGCAACTCAAACAATACAACCGGAAACAACTGAATATGATAGCATAACTAGCAATTTTGTATAGCAAGAGATGAATTGAATCTGAAGAAGCTGCAAGAACTGAATCAGCGCTTCGCATTGATATGCGGAGGCGCACTGTAGTGACGCGACGGCTCGCCGTTCTAGTAGCTAGTATGTAGTACATACAAGATATAAGTAGCAAGCAAGAGCCAATACGAACCCCCATAAGCCGGATGGCACCAAGCAAACAATCTATATACCCCTTCCGGTCAAAACTACAGCCAAAATAAGTCACCACCATCTGCTCACCGAGCCCTCTACCGCCCCCAGGTCTCCCGCCTAGCCTCGCTCCGATAGCAGTAACTTGCTCGAACTGAGACTCTGTGACAGTGGTTCCAATGATAGGTCTGGTTCCCCGGAACTCTCAACAGGGCTACCTGAAGCAGAGGCTGTACCTGCTCCCTGGAACAAGTCAACAGGAGACAACTGTACGCTCGATCGACCGCTATGGTGCTTCATCCCATCTTCGTCCGGGGCCGGGATCAGATGCCACCCTGGAGGACGTGCAAACTCACCTGGGGCTCAGTGGGCGACATGATTACTAACCCAGCAGCGAGGACGCTCAACAAGGGGCCCCCACGCCATATCAAGTCTCAACAAGCAAATAGCCATATAAATAGCAAGCATGTATAACCGAAAAGACTATCTGAAATCGATTTCTTATTCGATCTTCAGATTTCAACCGATTCTTTACCGATTATACTAATTCTGAAATCTTTCTTTAACCGTTTGGCTAATCTGTGAGCCGTGGATACTATCCGCCCGAATGACTAATCCGTAGCCAAATATCTCAACTGCCCGGGAATGGCTAGTCCGTAGCCATACATCAGTCTCTGCCTATCTTATTTTACTTTTACTAACTTTTATTTTTGAAAATCTCGTTTCTCTTTTTTTTTATTCTACAACATGCTTACTAATCATACTGTGCTATACCGAATCTCTGAATGCTAACTCACCCTTTGGCGCATGCTTTCTATCTTTCTGGACCGAATACGATACAAGAACGCAAACCATAATTTACTAGACTTACTCAATTCTCAACCTTCAACTCTGAGAGTTTCAAATTATGGAGTTTACTATGATTCACAAAGCTAAGGCTTACTAACTTGCCGAAGAATAGCTTCACATACCTTAACCTCGAGTTATCCGACTGCCGGCAGGCTCGATCGCACTCAGCCTAATTCTCCCAACCGCATTCATATACACGCCAATTAGTACTAAATACAACTCTATCTCCGAAGGACGACGTCACTTTCGATATAATTATAGCCTAAACTTAGGCTTATCGAAAGACGGTCGAAAAACTTGCTATTTTTCTTTAAGTCCGTAAGGGAGAAGTATTTACTTTGCTACCAGATAATATAGACACTAGTTTGGAGCAATTCTACTTACCTTGTCCCGTAGCTCGACGATCTGTCGGCCGAATTTCGCACAAAAACCGTAGGAATGCTCCTCGTTAAATACCTCGATACCTAAGGTTAATTTGGGTTTGGACTATGTTTGACAGTATAATCTGACGCATTTTCCATATTAACTCTTCGCTCCCTCTCATTTTCTACAAAATTCTGAAATTATATGGATACCCACTCAATTAAACCGGAAGGGGGTTTTATATACTTGGGCCTCGGACAGCCCAACGTGCCACGGGACAACGCGGTGGCTCCGCCTCCGTGACACGACGCCATCGCGGAGGGCTCGCCCGCTCCTTCCGCGGGTCCGACATGATTTTCGTCCGATCTTTCCGGCGCTTCCTAGCACGATGGCTTTCAAATATGCTTAACCAACGCCCGAATAGGCCATCTAAATGTCGAATCTTACTGGTGTAACATTTCTCCCCCCCTTAAGAACATTCGCCCTCGAATGAAAACCGCTATCTAGAGGACTTCTCAACTATCTCCTACTACCTAGGAAAAATTTTATAAAGTTTCCCCCAGAATATGGACTCATCCCAAAAAGCCTGAAACGCATAAAAGTCCAATACAGTAATCCCTCACAATACTATAAAGTCTACTTGATAGCCAAACATCTAATTTTTCTCATTTCATACATATACAACTATAAGGTACTTCAAATATAATACAAATACATACATTCGCCCGACTAGGCTTGGAATAAGTGAGGATATCTAGCTTTCATATCTTCCTCGCCTCCCCACGCCACCCCTCTCTCGGTTCCTCGTTGCCAACAATACTTGACAGACGGCACAACCTTAGTTCTCAACTGCTGAATCTGTCTGCTCAGGATAGCTACCGGAACCTCTTCGTACGCCTCGTAACTGGATATCCTCGACTGACCGCCTGACGGTCTCCTAAGCATTTCCTTAGCATGGATACATGAAAGACTGGATGAACAACATTCTACTCGAGGCAAGTTCAACTCATACGCCACTTGGCCTCATTCTTCGACGAATCTGATATGGTCCGACAAACCTTAATGAAATACCTTTCTAATAATCTATCACCCCTTTTATCGGGAGACACTTTTAAAAATACCTACCATTCACATCGAATTCCGTGCTCGCGCCGTACATCTCGCATATGATTATGACTCGTGCACAATAGGCGTTCGATAAGCTTTACTTTCTCCGATCGCCAACAATGTTTCGCCCAATCAACCACTCTCCTATTTCAAACTGAACAACCTGGCGAGATCAGGCATTTTCGCCGTATAAAGCCTCAAAGGCTTATCTCGAATAGCCGAGTGATAGCGTTGTTATAGGCAAACTTGATTAGAGGCAAATGCTCATCCCAAATACCACCGAAATCTAGCACACACGTTCGCAGCAACATATCTTCGAGTGTCTGAATGGTGTCTAGCCTGCCCATCTCTGGTTCGAGGGTGGAATGTGGTACTCAAATTAACCGCTGCACTGCACTTCTCTCAAACGATCGCTGCAATCTTGCCGTAAACCGTACTGAAATAATGGATACCGGCACTCCATGGACCCGACTATTTCTGATATACAACTCAAAGCATAATCTTCGCCGAAGGTAGTTCTCACTGGCAGAAATGAGCTGATTTTTGTCAACTGCCAACTATCACCCATTAGAATCATGTCTATGTCTAGTACTTCTGCAATCTTTGCCACAAAATCCATATTTATCAGTTTCCCATTTCCGACAGTACAAACTATGTCCCAGTCAAACTCACTGCTTCGATATTCGTTTCACTGCTGGGCGCTAGGATACTGCGCTACAAATTCAGCAATTTCTCTTTTCATACCGCTACCAAAAGAGTTTTCTTTTGGATATCATGGTACATCTGTCGCGCCAGGTGGAGGGAATAGCGCAATGTACTCGTTCATAATCTCACGCGTAGGCCTCGAATATCCGGGGACACATAGACGATCTTTACAACGCAAAGCACTTCATCCTCCGTTACTTGAAATCAGCGTCATGAATATAATCTTTAAGCTTTAGGTTCAGATCCTCATATTGCCGCTCTTTACTTTCCACAACTAAGGATGACACGGCTGTGTTCTGTATTACCGCTCGTTGTCCTCTCGTTTCTACTACACGAACGGCTAGGCGAGCTAACTGATGTATCTCCATGACCACCTCGCTGCTCGACTGCAAATACGCCAAACTCCCCATGGACTTACGACCGATATCTGCTACAACATTGGCTCTTCCCGGTGGTACATAATATCCACGCCGTAATCTTTTAGCAATTCCAACCAAGATCGCTTGCATTCAACTCCCCTCTCTGACTGAAGATATACTGTAAGCTCTTGTGATCTGTGAAAATATTCACATGGACACCATACAAATAATGTCTCCACATTTCAAGGCGTGATCATCATGTGCTAACTCCAAATTGTGGGTGGGGTAGTTCTTTCCGTGTTTCTCGCCCGGTCCGGGAAGCATATGCAATCACTTTACCATGCCGCATCAACCACAACCCAACCCGACGCCCGATGCGCCGAATAACCGAATAACCTTCTGTAGCTTTCGGCAATGCTAACACTGGGGCGGGGGTCAATCTGTCTTTCAGTACCTGGAAACTCTGCCGCATGCCTCGTCCACCGAAACTTTGCTTCTTTCTTCAAGGCCGGGCTTTGCCGAGGTGCCGCAATAGTCGAAAACCCTTCAAAAAACCACCTGTAATACCCCGCTAATCCCAGAAAGCTATGGACCTCAGTCGGAGTGGTAGGCCTAGCCATGATGTGACTGTTTCTATTTTCTGTGTGTCAACTGTATACCAGCATCCGACAATGTGCCCTAAGAAGGCTACCGAAAGGTTTAATTCACTGGAGAACAGCATATAAATCAAGGCCCCTGAGGATCCGAGCAATCGGGTCTGCAAATGAGTTCGGTGATTCGCTTCAGAGCGAGAATACACCAGAATGTCATCAATAAACACTATCACGAACAGGTCCGTAATGGTCTCAAAATACTGCTTCATCGTGATCCATGAATATTGCCGGGGCATTCGGCAACCCAAAGGGATGGCGACTAGAAATTCAAAGTGTCCGGTACGGGTCCCGAACGCCGCTTAGGAATATCTCTTTCACGTACTCGAACCTGGTGATATCCGACCGCAAGTCAATCTTAGAAAAGTATCTCGGCCCTCAGAATCGATCAAATAAATCATCTATTCTCGGGGAAGCGGTACTTGTTCTTCATCAGACTCTTATTCAATCGCCGATAATCTATACACATACTGGTGAGCCATCTTTCTTCCTCACAACAGGAACTGGCGCACCCTATGGTGAAGTACTCGGCCTGATGAAACCTTGTCTAACAAATCTTTCAGCTGCTCCCTTTAATTCTCTCGAAGTTCTGGCAGAGCCATACGATAGGGAGGAATTGATATAGGCCAGTGCCCTGCAACAAATCAATAGCAAAATCTATTTCCTTCTCGTAAATACTGTGCACCATTCCGGAAACACACATCAGAACTCGTTCACCACCGGAACAGACTGGAGTGTCGGAGATTCCGCTCGGACATCCTAAACTCGACTCAGGTGGTAAATACATCCCTAGTTATCAACTTCCTCGCTCGAAGATAGGAAATAAACCTACTTTGGCACGTAGCCGTCGCCTTTCCACTCCCGCACGCTTCCAGGGAAGTGGAATCGAACCGTCTTGGTCCAACATTCTACATTGGCCAGCACGCACTAGCCAGACCCATACCCATTGGCGGCATCGGTCTATCATTTCTAACTCTACTGCATCTACTGTAGTCCGATACAAGAATCCCCCACCGTACACCCCTTGATATTCTCCGTTAGCTAAGCAATAGAGTCAAATGACGGGCGTGGATAATTAAAAAAGGGCTGTTGTACAGCTCTGGTGCAATATTGAACTTTCGTGCCACAATTGGGGTAATATATGACAGAGGGATCCTCGGATCAATTAAATACATAAGCAGTGGCATGAACAGACATCGCATTCTGTTACTACATCCGAGACTTTCCATCATGTCTCCCCGGTAGTGCATAAGTACGGTTTGAGCCCGTACCGGAACTGGCGGCTCTCGATCTACCTCGCCTCGCCACCGAGCTCGAAGGCCCACGCCCCGCCGAGGCCGCCGGAGCTCGTGGGCCTGCGATCCCCCCGCCCCGACCGTCTCTACCCCTTGAACTCTGTCGCACAATCTCTCATTCTATGCCTCCTACCACAAATATAACACCCGTAGGAGCCATATTTACAAGCCCCTGGGTGTGGCCGATTGCACAAGGGCAGTGGTGAGGTGCAAATCCGTCGCTTCTCCCCTTCTCTACCGGGGACCCACGTCCCGGGACCGCTCACCGGGCTCGACCGCCCTCTACGAGCATATCTACCACGTCGCCGTGGTGGAGGCGGGGTCTAGGGGCCTGGGTCTCGACAGTCATGGTCTAGGTCCTCTCTCGAACTTCCTTGCATCTCGTCCATCTGTCTCGCGGCGCCGTTCGATCGGGTTCTGGTTTACTACTCGTCACATTGCCTACGACCTCACAACTGAGCAAAGGCCTAT
Organism: Datura stramonium; assembly: GCA_018107945.1. Taxonomy (NCBI): domain Eukaryota; kingdom Viridiplantae; phylum Streptophyta; class Magnoliopsida; order Solanales; family Solanaceae; genus Datura; species Datura stramonium. The sequence continues at coordinate 49,390 of JACEIK010007512.1, read as the reverse complement.
ACTGGGCGATATCCATATCCTCTCGTAACGTCACCGTCATACATGCCTCAAGATATTCCGGATTCAGACTATAATAAATTGTGGAACTCAATGCATAGTATCACAAAATGCCGGAGCATAACGTGGCTAAGGAGTCAACCGTAGCATACTCGCACGCTCCTCGCCCCGCTCTAGATGCAGAAACCGATCCATCCGGGCCTGCCGGATCTCTCGTGGCAAGGGCAATGGTCTAGAAAGCCTCCGAGAAGCCGGGGAAGTCCAGGCCTGTGAGGGGCAACATCTCTCCCTCGGGACCTTACCCAACTCGTACCACAATATAGCTATATCCCGTAACTTAACACTGCCGTACCAACACTGCGGAAACATGCATAACTAGGAATATCCTTCCGTATCCGATCCAGAAAGTCCCGAGGGTCCTCTGCCTGATCTGGACCCTGTAAACCGTGGGGACCCAGTGCCAAAAATTCCCTGACTGGAACTGCCTCAATCTACCTCAAGACTCTCGGGCTGCGTGTGTGGCGCCGATCGGCGCCGTGTGGCCATCATCTCGTGCCAACATAACTACAACAGCATGAACCTTCTGATCTGATGGTGAAGGCACAGGAGCTATCGACAGTGTAGTGCCCACCGTCTCCTGATGTGAGGGGGGACCGCTGAGATGGCCGTGATGAAGCCTCTATGTCGCCCTCGTATCGGGTCACCTGCCTCGAATCCGAGGCATCCCCGCTAGTGCCTTCTCTGCTGTTGTGTCTAGTCTTGTGCCTGTGGCAGGGTGTCGCTGGATCTGCCATTCTTATCTGTAGACAAAGAATACAATAAGTTTTAGGACTCAACCCTATACTATACCGCCTTATAGCACGCATCGACCGAGAAAGAAGAGTAACTATCCTATCATGTTTGCAACCTCCCGCCTATAGTATGTGGTACAACACATCCATAGACAAGACTCTACTTTTGAAGTACTCGGTTTCTGCAGACTCCCCGGGACACGACCTGCTCTGATACCAAGTTTGTCACGCCCCCGCCCTGGGGATATGGATCACCCGGTGCCCTAGAAGGACTCGACTACTAATCAGGCTCTAGTACATCCGGGTGCCTCGGCTGGGCCTATCTCGGCAGTTCCCCGAAACAGCGGGCTATATAATTTTGCTGGCAAACACAGCCTCCGACCAATCAACTATAGCCTCTGTTCCTGTAATAACAGCTAACCAGAAACATACTCATAATCAGGAACCTATGCGGGCCGCCTTAATAAGCTACCATGCCGTCTAGTCATCCGAGACTCAACAAAGGAAACATCAAAAGCTACTGACTCCGCAAGGTCACCGTACTACTGATGCTACGGCCCCACACGGCCAACAAAAGCAGAAATACTAAACATCTATAAAAACTGCACGGCGTCACACGACCGGCTCAATCACCGCCAGGAGACAGCATTTACACCGCAAGCCTCTATGAGTAACAATAGAAATGATCGACAGCCCGACTTACCCATGCTACTATACATCAAAAGGAAAAGAGCTACACCTCTAAAAATCAGACTCCGGATGACAGGAGCTGATGACTCAATAGCTGGCTGGAATCACGAGGATCGCCTCCTCGTCTATTAATACCTGCAAGTGGGGTAATGCAAAATAAATTTATCGGGCGCGCACATGGCACGGGTGCATGCAAAGCAATCGGGGGCCAATACAACTGAAACAACTAATATGATAGCATAACTAGTAATTCTCAGATGTAGCAAAGAGATAATCGAATCTGAAGAAGCTGGTAAGAACTGAATCATGCTTTCTGTACTCGGAGCAAGGAGGCGTACCTTATAGACGTGGACGCACTCGCCGTTCTGGGAGCTAGTACAGCACATAAATAGATATACAAGTAGCAAGCAAGAGCCAAAAACGACCCCCATGTCGGATGGCACCAAGTAAGCAAACAATCTATATACCCCTACTCCGGTGTCTACAACTACAAAATAAGTCACCCACTCATCCAAGCCACGGAGCCTCTCACTGCCTCGGGTCTCCGCGGCTCGGCCCGAGAGACCGTGTCCGAATGCAGGACTCTGTACAGTGTCTGCAACAGATAGGGTCTGGTTTCCGAACCTCCGTATACAAATGTAGGTTGTACCAAGCCTCGGAATGCTTCCCATGGTGGAGACAATCGTAATGCCGATCGCATCGCTATGGGGAAAGCTTCATCCCATCTTCGGTGCCTAAGCCGGGGATGGAATGCCACCCTCGAGTGATGTAAACTCCACCCGCTTAGTGGGAGACACGATTAAGCCAATCCTAGGGGCAGCGAGGACGCTCAATAGCGGGCCTCACGCCATATCAAGTCTCAACAAGCAAATAGCCATATAAATAGCAAGCATGTACAAATCAAAAGACTATCTCAAATCGATTTCTTATTCTCGATCTCTTCGTACTAAACTGATTCTTTACCGATTATAATGATTCTCAAATCTTTCTTTAACTGTTTGGCTAATCTGTAGCCAGGATACTATCTGTCTGAATGGCTAATCTGTAGCCAATATCTCAACTGTCTGAATGGCTAGTCTGTAGCCATAATACTGTCTCGTCATATGACGGGCTAACTTTGCCCAAAATCGCTTTTTTTTTTAATTCTACAACATGCTTGCTAATCATACAAATGTGCTATACTCAACTGAACGCTAACTCGCCCTTGGCGCATGCTTCTCTATCTTTCGGACTCAATACGACATGCCAACACAAACCATAATTTACTAGACTTACTCACTCCTTCAACCTTCAACTCCGAGAGTTTCAAATTACTTGAAGTTTACTAAGGATTCACAAAGCTAAGGCTTACTAACTGCCGAAGAACAGCTTCACATACCTTAACCTCGAGTTATCCGACCGGTCGGGCGAGGCCTCGGCCGCACTCCAGCCAATTCTCCCAACTGCATTCATATATACGCCAATTAGTACTAAATACAACTCTATTCTCAAGGGACGATGTCACTGGATATAATTATAGCCTAAACTTAGGCGCATCGAAAGACGGTCGAAAACTTGTAATTCTTTCGTAAGTCCAAGGGAGAAGTATTCACTTTACGGCTAGGAGCACATACACACTAGTTTGGAGCAATTCTAATACCTTGGTCCGGTAGCTCGACGACTGGCCGGCCGTATTTCGAAACAAAATCCGCAGGAATGCTCGCCGCAAAACAATTTGACACTCCGAGGCACTGGGTTTGAACCATGTTTGACAGCGTAATCGGATGATTTTATATTAACTCTTGTCTCTCTGTTTTCTATGAATTCTTTGGAAATTATATGGATAATGACCAATTAAAACCGAAGTGGGGCTTTATATACTTGGCTCGGACAGCACAACGGTCACGAGCCAACGCGGTGGCTCTCTTCCTCCATACACGGTGCCATCGCGAAGGGGCTCTGCCCTGGCCCGTCCGTGGTAGTCCGACAGGATTTTCGTACAATCTTTCGGGCTTCCTAGCACGTATGGCTTTCAAGTGCTTAACCAACGTGCGAATAGGGCCATCTAAATGCCGGGAATCTTACTGGGTGTAACACTTTGGCGGTACAAACAGCGTAATTCCAACATCAGACATGACTACCAATAAACTCGAGTATGAACCAACAAAAGGGTCAGGTAAATGCAGTTCAGCAAGCTCTGAGTTGGTGTGAAATCAAGGGAATAATGGGCATAATGCGTAATCATGTAAATAATCTCGAAACCGCCAATTTTGTTAGGAATGTTTAAAGGAACAATAAGCACTTTGGGAACAATTGCAACAAGATTTGGCAAAGCCACCCAAATTTTTCTTGGTGTGGAAATCAACGGAAAAGTTACCAGCAACCTCAGCAGTATAAGTAGAACAGGCCGATTGATAGCGCTGAGTAGCAACATGAGGAGATATCAAGTAAAAATTATGGGAGACCGAGACTCAATTAGTAGAAACTTAGGCGAGGATGGCATCGGATTTGAAAAATCAGCAGTTGGCCACCCGCAATCTATAGAAGCAGATGGGTCAAATAGTAGCTACTCACCACATGAGACTACAGGGAGGGACTACCAAAGGACACGATCCTAACCCCGCTGTGTCAATTCCATCGCTCCGAGGAGTGGCAAGCAATTAGCCGATGCGATACCTAAAGAGAAGAGAAATGAGGTGCAGCTGGAGTTGGCTAGGAAAGGACCATCCACTAACAAGGGAGAGAATCAGAGTGTTGTGCAACAAAATGCACAATCATCATTATAACAAGACAGAGACCACTCACGACTACTTCCGCAGTAGATTCAAAAAGAGCAAGAAGGAGGAATGCTTCAAAAAGTTCTCTTCAAGATTTCTCAAAGAACTTCACATAAATTTGCCTTTGCTTGATGTTTTGCAGGTAATGCCCAAGTATACTAAAATACTTGAAAGATGATGGCCAACAAAGTAAGATTGGTGGATGTCCAGATGGTAGCACTAACGAGGAGGCCACAGGCGATGAGCAAGATACCTAAAAAGCTCAAAGACCTGTGAGTTTCACTCCTCCCCATACAAATTGGTAAAGCCGAGGTGATAAGAGCTTTAGTGGATCTGGGGGCAGCAGTTAATCTAATGCCCCTATCTTTATTTAACACCTTGGGATTGGGTCAACCCGAGACCAACAAGATTGATGCCGCAGCCTGCGTATAAGTCGCGAGTGGCAACTGATGAAATTATAGAGGACCTTCTCATCAAAGTGGGTAAGTTCATTAAACTCCGTTGATTTTATCATATCATATTGGATTTTCATGTTGATGATCAGGTACCCTTAATCTTGGGACGACCATTCTTGGCTATTGGAGGAGCCATTATCGGGAGAGCACGGACCTTGAAAATGAGGGTCGAGGATGATGAAGAACTCTTCCGAATTTACCAAGAGATTAACCCACCCACACACTATAGAAACTTGTGTAAGGTTAGTGTGTTGTCAGAGGATAAGTGTAGGGTGGCAGATTCCACAGGTCCACGGTCAAAGGAGATGATTAGTTGTCCGCCCGAGTTTGATGAAGGGCTTCTAGTATGAGATTAGAAGTTGGAGGAAGAGAGGGAAAGAGTGTAGGTTGTTCCTCTAAAAATAAAAAGAGAAGAAGATGGTCTTCATAAAGGGAACCCAGGTATGAGGATGTCCTGGAAAGGACAGTCTCACGCTGTGACGCGACGTAAAATTAAGCGTCGCTTGAAGGCAACCCAAGGTTACCATTGTACAATTTGTAATTTTTGTTTGTGTTTATTTTGTTTATTTTCAACTTGTTTTGTTTTTGGTAGAAATTTCTAAGACAGATGGAGGAGAAATTTGAGTACTTTCTTGAGGAGGAAGCTGAAAAGCATGGAAGAGGAAGAGTGTGGGGATCGAATACCAACTTGTGCAAAAATGAAGATGAAATATTCTATTAGCTAGGCATATAGAGGCCTGTGTGAGTATTTCATCTTTGAATTTTAATTAGTGCTTGATAAATATTTAAAATTTTAAAGCATGACTTCATCACCTGTTGGTTTTCTTTTCGGTTCTTTTCGACGGGGGTCTTTTGAACTGAAGAATAAAAAAAAAATTTCTTTGTCTCGTGTATAGTGTTTAGTCATATTTAGAGACTAGTTTCGATGATGGATGGATGATCACCATCTTGAGGGAAAATTAATAATGGGTTTTGGTTTTGAAACCGTAGCTAATTGATGTTTTGATGTTCTTTTATGTGCTATACATGATTGTAAGTTGCGGCAAGTGTGGTTAGTGTTGATGCATGTGAGAAGTGTATAACTTTTTTGATACACCTAGGCTCTTGAATGTTACTCGATGTGATTAAAGATTAATTTTGAATTCTTGTGATTAAATGAGTAAAGAGTCTGCTAATGTGTCTTGAATTGAGCAGCCGAGAGTGTAAGTTTTTCTAATATTCCATGCTACGGGAGTATCTAGAACTTGTCCGGGTGTGTATACAAAATGAAATGAAGGATGTATAGTGTAGGAGATGATTTAGGCATTTCTTTGAATGAGCCAAATTCTAACCCTTGCCTACCTACCTGAATGCTGGATCCTAGTTACCCCAATGAGCCTTAGCCCATTCTTTGATAGCTACAACATAAGCTTAATCATTTATCTTTCATTAGCCTTGAATTTGATCCAAACTCCTAAGTGATTAAGTGAAAAATCCGAAAGAGTAAGGGAGTGAGAATTGGGAAAAGAAGGAAAATAGCTAGAAGTTGAGAATGGTCAAAGGCACTTGTTTGAAAATTCCTGAGTATTGGTAGGGAGTAAGAAAATAAATGAATGAAAAGTTGCTTAAGTACTCTTACTACTGCTTTAAGTGTGCTTAAAGAAATGTGAACAATAAGAGGAAATTTAAGAGTGAAAAGCAGGAGGGTGAAGTAAAAGAAGAGATGTCCATAATGAAGTTTTGATGTGTTAAAAACGCTTGGGGAAGATAGCCACTGTTATTAGCCGTAATGGTACCTACCCGTCCCTTATCTTACATTACAACCCAATAAATCCTACTTGATCTTACCTTCGTACACCCTTAAATTAGTGAAGTAATACACTAAAGGTAATCTTATGGGTCACTACATGATGCATGAATTCTTTGTGAGAGCGAGCTTAATTTCAATTCTATATACCTACATGGTGTGATTTGTAAATTTATGAGTGAAAATGGGTAACTCTCTGCGTTGTGAGGGCACATGTTTAATGAAAGAGAAACTTCACGTCGGATATCTTGATCGATGGATGTGCATGAGTTTGCTGAGATGGAGAGTCAATCTTTAGGTTAGGAAGTCTTAACGTGAAGTTATATTTACTTTTAATGGTTAAATCTTGCCTGCTCTACTTTAACTCTGATGCTTAAAGTAGTCATGGTAGTCGTAGCTTGAATTGCCTTGCTAAATTATCTCGTGAGTCTTCATGTGCATGATGTAAAGGTTTGTTCGAAGATTGAAAAGGCTTTAAGTGGGGTGGTATCTGGCCATAATTGCGTGCCCAAATGCTATTTTATAACTTATTTTTGGGTCTTGTTTTTCTATTTATGCACTTACATTACCATATGATTTTATGTAAATTTGATATGTACTAAATCCAACATGATTAGTCCTTGTTTTTATAGGTTAAAAATGCATTTGGTGAACTAATGTATGATGGGTGAAGTGGAGGAATGGAATCGGAAGCAAAACGCAAAAGTCGGCAAGAAAACATGCAAAACAAAGCCCTCAAGGCGACAACACCGTACGCTGTGCATAGCTGCAAGGACAGGGCCGTGTCACAGTGTAAATGCTCGCATAAGCAAAGCCGTGACACGCCGCCATCGCGAAAGATGTCACAAGCTCAATTTTTATGCAAATTCTGTGAATGTCGCTGATACCTCCGTGTCACGGAGGTAAATTAAATAGCCCACCACCTACGTGCCACAAAGCCATTCCATGACGGGAAATAATTATACATTCCCTATTCACTATAAATAGGACCCTTAGCTTCTAAAATCATTTTGTCACGAAATATTTTCTGAATACCGTAAAGGAGCGAAGGGAGAAGTGAAGAACTCACGTAGGGTTCACCAAATTTACCTCCTTTTATCTATTCTTGTAAGTACATCACTTTAATTATGTTTCTTGAGTATTTGTACGAACATGAGTGGCTAAAACCCTTCCTCTAGAGGGTTGAGGATATGTGATATGATTGTAATGTGCATGAATATTTTTTATTGAGTTCTTAATTGTTGTTTTGTCTTTACATTTCTCCTACATTATGGTTGCTTTTATGCTGATCACCATGAAAACAAAAGCGTTAAGCTTAGGCAAAAGCTCTAAAGAGCAACCTAGGCAAGAACAAGAGAATGTAGGGAGAAAGTTCTTATTCGATATGATTCAAGCGCTTAGGATATAAATTATACCTAATTCTCCTGCTTAGTTGATAAAACTAGGATGATAGCGTAGACACCGGCGTAGAATTGTCACTCCACCACTGTAGAAAGTAGTTGTGAAGCTAAGCGAAAGGTCGATTAGAGTAGCGAAAGTCCATAATGAAGAGCATAAACGTAAACTACATCCATGTAGTTGAATTGCCCACGAACTAGAATGTCACATCCCCGCTCAACGATGTAGTTGTGAGGCTAGTTTGTCGTGTTTAGAGGCTCGAGAGACCATGAGCATCGCATTTTCAACTATGTGAGACAACAATTGATAATTTCATACTTGAACCATTACAAAGAGTAGCATTGCATGACTATCCGGCCTTGTCTCTAGTTTCTTCTTATATTGTTTCAAAGTATTTTCTGTGTCCACCCCTAGATTTAAATATAATTTATCAAAAACTTTTATAATCAACACTTGTGAAAGTTAATATCACACTTGAACTTGATAATTAGGTGAATTGGTCCAATCCCTGTGGGTTCGACATCCGGCTCTTAAAAAGGGCCACTGTATTACTTGTAAGACCAAGTACGCTTGCGTGTGCGCTTGGGCGCAGTCACAACAATGCCCTACTTTTTTTATCATTCTGGGGTTTGGAACAAGGTGTACTAGCTTAAGGGGGTATGTCACGACTCGTACATAGGCCCGGATCGAGACATAGGATAAGGAACCCCGAGAGGCTCCAAGTCGACCCACGACATGAACATAGCATCTAACTCAACATAATAAAACAGAGGATCAACATAATTAACATAGACGAAGTCTGCATGCATAAGTATCAAAATAAAACTAAATCAACAAAGACAAGATGATCTCTACATAATATCTGAAAAGCCTCTAACATAACATATGAGCTGAAAGGACAAGACCCCCAACTTGCTCGAAAAAATCTGAAACTGAAAGGAACATAATAAACTATAAATAACTGAATTTCCTCGAAGGATGAGGACTCACCAACACCAGCTGGACAGGTCAGAGAGGGAAGCAGGGGCTAATGATGTGGCTGAGACTGATCCCTTGGGCATGTATCATGAAATGATACAACATATAGTATGCAGTCAGTACTTGGAATGTACTGAGTATAGATAAGTAAAAATGGATAGTTAAAATACATAAGAGTTCATATGAGTAGGAAAACATGATCATAACATAAATATCGTAATGTAACATAAGGGCTCAAGGTCAAAACATTCATAAATTAGTAGTAATCATAATAATAGGGGAAAGCTTCATTATTCATGACTTCAGCTAAAGTAACGTAAATATAACCATGCATAAATCATGAAGAACAATGTGAGGACTCGTCATATAACCGACATTACCACGATAGAGCTTACATGGTCTAGACTATCAGAATCAAGTGGGCAGAGTTGTCCATAGCCTTCCCAGGGCAAAGGGAGAAACCATGATATCAATATGAAGTTGAAGGCCCCTTGAGGACAGGGGAATCACACAAGGGGGGTCCCAAGATGTATATGTAACCTATGTTGGCGCCTAGTTCTAAGGCACATGGTTTGTTGACCTTTAGCCTACTCAGTGCTAGATACTCCCAAAAAACGTGCATTTGCTCTTCATTGTTTTTCAACCAAGACGAACCATTGTCTGGTGATAAAGATGGAATGCAATAATATATTCAAGAAAAATCTATAGATAAAACATGAGGAGCCTTGGCTCGCACCATACCATAAGCAGAACAAGACCGGGAGTCTAGACTCCAAAACCATGTGGGGTAAGCTAACAATATGAAATTTAGATAAGTCATGAAACATACTTGATTTTAAGGGCTTGACCAATATTTAAACATGCTTGAAATACACTTTGATTATTCAAAACATGAATGTAGACATGGGTAATTCAAAATCATACTTTCTTTATATCTCTCTCATCATAATTGAAAGCATAGATCGCGATCTCAACTTTTAATGAATTCATTTATGATTGGGCATCATAATTTGTAAAAATTTGTAATTTAAAACATTATAAAGCATTTCCATGAATAATAATTCAACATTTGAAACATAAATGGAGCATATCCATGATATATACTTAGAGAATTCGCAAGTTGGGTTAAAACCCCATAGATTCATCAACTAGAATTTCCATGAAATTGAGAAGGGATCGGGCATTGGAGTGGATGGATACACCAACTCATAACACTACATACTTGAAGAGATCTGATTTCACGACTTCCTTGTGTTATACCCCAGAAGACCAAAGATCAGACCCGGAAGTTGAAATGAAGAAAATCTAAAATTCTCACGAGGTCACATAACGGGTCATTAGGTGACCCGTGAGGAGAGACCACAAGTCGTGAAGTGAATCGTGGTCAAGAAAGGAGTTGGCATGGCCTGGGGAAGACCACATGTGTGACCATGAGTCGTGGTCAGACCACACGACTCGTGAGGTCACCCGTGGTCTGGACTGGGTGCTTTGCTATAGTTTTGGGTAGTGGGGATCAAGGGTGGTGACCACGAGTCGTGGTAAGCTACCATGATTAGTGGGGTCCCCTGATGATTTAAGGAAGTATACATCACGACTCAAGGCCACGAGTCGTGGCCAGTAGGGACAAATCGTTAGGTCCCTCGTTGGGACTCCCCTAGTAGTTAATTTTATGCGAATTAGTAAGGGCCTTTTCATAACTCCTAAGTTCCTAAAGCCTAAACTACATCATTTTAGTCTATGAAAGGTGGGTTTTAGAGGGGAAAAACTATCCTAATTCTTCATTCATGCATGCAACAGAATAGAGAGGTGATCAAAGGGTGATTCAAGGCATTCTTCTTCAATTCCTTTCAATTCCTTATGGGCATTCAAGGGAGAGTAAGATTCATCTATATTCAGGTATGTAAGTTAACGAATGGGTGCTTTCATTCACACCCATGCACAATCTCTACGAATTTATGAAAATCTATCAAAAATCTATTTGGGTTTTGAAATCGAATTTTATGAAAATCTAATGATTTACTAGTGGGATTTTATGTATTATGATTCTCATTATATTCTATGGATTTTGATTAGATTTTACAATGTATTTTTACTTATAAAATTATCGACTTCAATTTCTATTAAATTAAGATTATCTAAGCAAGATCTATGATAAGTCGATTTATGATCTTACTTCAATTGATAATATTTGCAAGACCAGCATGATTTATGAATCGAAATATGAACTTATTCAATTACCGATCATGATTTGAAGATTTTCAAGCCATACATATGATCTTCAAGTATGTATAAAACCTATGATTCATAAATTATGTTTTGGACGACTCACGGGCCTTCTGTTATGGCTAGTTCATGTATGCATGATTATGTTTATGATTATCATGATTTAACTAGCCCATGAATTTATATATGTTATACTATGAGCACTATATACGTTTTGGGAGTAGTATCGAATACTGAGTAGGTTCGGGGCCTAGGTTCTGCCCCGAATCTCATAAACTACGTGCCACCGTAGGTATGTTGGGACCTCCTTTGCGACTGTCCCCAGCCTAATTGGCCCTTATAATGGTGATATCACACTTTCATGGTCCTAACCTTGGCAAGGTACGGGCACCCTCCCGACTAGGGTTATACGTCGGGCTTCATATGTGCTCATATGGGGTATGTCGGTTAAGAGAATCTCCCACTGTTCCTCATGATTTATGCATGTCTATGATTATGTATATACGCTCAAGTTATGTTCAATATGACTTTCCTCTTATGATTATGATTTCGATTGTATTATAAAAGTTTTAATAACCTGAGCCCTATGATATGTTATCTTATGGTATTTATGATATGAGCATGATGTCCTACTCTTATGCTGGTTTATGAGCTTTCACACATTTTAATGTCCGTTTTACTTACCTTGCATACTAGGTACGTTTCACGTACTGACCGCATACTTTCTATGTTGTATCATCTTATGATATAGGTTCCGGCTCTCAGGCTCATCCTCATATCTAGATCATATAAGAGTGCACTTTAAACTTATGGGTGAGTCCTCATGTTCCGAGGGCCGTTTGACAGACATTCATGCTTTTTTATATGTTTTAGTATTTGTCCGGGTTATTTGGGGGTGCTGTCCCATCAACCCATCGTATGTAGTAGAGGCTTTCAAATAGTATGTAGCACTCAGCTTGCGTGTATGTATATAGATTTCCTTATACTGTAATAGCCCAGGCCGCCGCTTGTAGAAATTGTCCTCTTTGAAGCCTTCTCCCTTCACGGTTTTAAAATGCATCTACAAGGGAAAGGTATCAAAGCACTTATAAATCACTCTTTGTTCTCCTCCCAAACCGATGTGGGATTTGCCTAAACCAATGTGGGATTCTCCTAAGGCAAGCCTTACACTCATCCCCCCTTGGGACTTAGCGTCCTCGCTGAGGTTTGCCCCACCATCGGGTTTGCCCCACCACCGGTCCGGCACCAGCTTTGATACCAACTGTAACAGGCCAGGCTACCGCTTGTAGAAATTGTCCGCTTTGGATCCTTCGCCCCACACAGTCTTAAAACCGGTCCATAAGGGAAAGGTATCAAAGAACTTATAAAACACTCTTCGTTCTCCTCCCCAACCGATGTGGGATTCGCCTAAACTAATGTGGGATTCGCCTAAGGCAAGACTTACACAAATATTGTTGGATATAATAGGATTATTTTCCTATTATTATGTTTTCATTTCCGCTATGCCTTGTGAATAGTCTTCTTCTTATAATGAATGAAGTTAGATGTAAGCTTATGCCATGGGTCGAATTGGGGCCTCTCGGGTTCCTTGTCCTGTGTTACAATCCGGGTCTATGTCTGGGTTGTGACAAACTTGGTATCAGAGCCATAGGTTTTCAAAGTGTCCTAGGGTTTCTGAAAGCCGCATTAAGTAGAGTCTTTTCCATAGGTGTGAAGCGCGCCACACTTATGAAGAAGAATCTACGATACGTTTTGGAAATGTTCCCTTCTTTCATGATCTATGTCGTGCGATGAAAACTCCTCCTACCCTTATAATTCATGCTATTCTCGATTGCAGAATCATGGATCCCAGGAGAGTGAACGGAAGGAGAAATAGGAACGGTGAAGCCATGGAGATGGAAATGATCATGGACATCAATAGGCCCCGCCCGTTCAGGAGCCCCAAGAGCCAGAGCCAGTTGCCCACGTTGAGTTTCGGGCGGCAATCCAGATGTTGGCACAGGCCTTGACCGCTCAAGTCAACCAGAAAGCTGTTGTGCATATCCCACATAATGGATATGCGGCAGCGGCCCGTATTAGAGACTTCTTGAGGATGAACCCTCCGGAGTTCCTTAGGTCCAAGGTGGATGAGAACCCTCACGATTTCATCCAGGAGATTCTAAAGATCACCCAGGTTATGGGGGTGATCAATGGAGATTGTGTTGATTTAGCCTCCTATCAGCTCAAGGGGGTGGCCCACATATGGTTCAAATAGTGGAGAGGTGCTAGGGCAGTGGATGTAGGCCCTATACGTTGGGAGGAGTTCCATACAAAATTCTCGGATCGATTCATACCTCGAGAGAGGAGGGAGAAAAAGGCAGTAGAGTTTGTTAACTTGAAGCAGGGTGACATGTTGGTTCAGGAGTATGAATTGGAGTTCACCCATTTATCCTAGTATGCGCCAATGTTGGTGGCGAAGTAGAGGGCTCAGGTGAGCCGCTTTGTGCATGGAGTGGAGGACTATCTGGATAAGGACTGCAGGATTTCCATGTTGCATAGAGATATAGGCTTTCCCAACATTGTGCTGCATGGTCAAAAAATGGAATTTGTATATCAGAGGAAGAGAGAGGCCAAGAGGGCCAGGATCGACAGTTATGGGACTTCTCAGGTCAGATCAGGGGTGGAAGTATCAGCAGTCTCAGCACAGGTCTATTGCTCCATCACATTCATTGACCAGTACGCCATCTAGATTTTGAGAGGATCAGAGGAGCAGGGATCCAGGTTCGAGTGACCAAGGCAGCATGCAGATAGAGCACACTTTCCCAGCCTGTGCGAAGTGCAGCAAGAATCATCCCGGGAAGTGCCTAGTCGGCTTGGATGCTTGTTTCGAGTGTGGCAAACCCGGACACAAACTCAGGGATTGTCCTTCAGCCAGATCAGGGGTCAGTGGAGCCCGTATACCAACAACTAATTCTTTCGTTCCAGCAACACGTCCCCCTCAGCAGGGTGCCTTGACTAGTTCAGCCAGCGTGTAGCACCAGAATAGGTTTTATGCTCTAGCACCCCATGAGGAGCAGGAGGTCTCCCCAGATGTGGTCACTGGTATGTTTCTTGTCTTTCATGTTGATATTTATTCTTTGCTAGATTTGGGAGCTACCTTGTCTTTTGTGACCCCTATTTCTACTCCTATCAGTGATTCAGTTTTAGCTAGGCGGGTGTATAGAGGATGCTCAATCACTATATTGCATAAAGTCAACTCCGCAGATCTTGTAGAGTTATCCATGATAGATTTTGATATTATTCTTTTCATGGATTGGTTGTATGCGTGTTATGCTTCTGTAAATTGTAGAACCCATGTAGTGGAATTTCGTTTTCTAGGCTAATCAATTTTGGAGTGGAAGGGTAGTTCGGCCATGCCAGCAGGTTGATTTATTTCATATCTTAAGGCACGGAAGATGATTTATAAGGGTTGCATGTACCATCTAGTTAGGGTTAAGGATGTCGAGTATGAAACCCCGACTATCCAGTCAGTTCCAGTAGTACGTGAGTACCCTAAGGTCTTTGCTGATGATTTGCCAGGTGTTCCTCCCGAGCAGGAAATTGATTTTGGTATTGACCTTCTACCCAACACGCAACCCATCTCTATCCCTCCTTAAAGGATGGCTCCAGCTGAGCTAAAGGAGTTGAAGGATCATTTAAAGAACCTATTAGATAAGGGCTTCATCAGACCGAGCAAGTCTCCGTGGGGTGCACCAGTGTTATTTGTCCGGAAGAAGGATGGTTCGCTTCAGATGTGCATCGACTATTGGAAATTAAACAACATCACCATTAATAATATGTATCCTTTACCTAGGATCGATGATCTATTTGATCAACTTCACGGTGCCAAGTGTTTCTCAAAGATAGATCTCAGGTTCGGATATCATCAGCTCAAGGTTCAGGAGGGCGATATCCCGAAGACAACCTTCAGGATGCGGTATGGACATTATGAGTTTGTAGTTATTTTTTTGGACTAAAAAATGCTCCTACAACTTTTATGGACCTGATGAGCAGGGTGTTCAAGCCGTATCTAGACAAGTTCATGATTGTGTTCATTGATAACATCCTTATATACTCCTAGAGTGAGGAGGAGCATGCCGCTCATTTGAGAGTAGTGCTTCAGACTGTCAAGGATGGTCAGTTGTATGCCAAGTTTAGCAAGTGCGAATTTTGGATGAACTCTTGGGTCATGTAGTATCAGGCGAGGGCATAAAAGTAGATTCTAAGAAAATCGAGGCAGTGAAGAATTGGCCTAGACTGGTGAATCCCTAGGATATTCAGAGTTTCTTGGGTTTATCTGGCTACTACCGGAGATTTGTTGAGGGTTTCTCATCTATTGCAGCACCTTTGATAAAATTGACTTAGAAAAAGGTAAAGTTCCAATGGTCAGAGGCTTGTGAGAAGAGCTTCCATGATTTGAAGGCTCGACTTACTACTGCACCAATGTTTACCCTACCCAAGGGTACATATGGTTTTTTGGTGTATTGTGATGCTCCGAGAATTGGACTCGGGTTTGTATTGATGCGGCGAGTAATAGCATATGCCTGTAGACAGTTAAGATCCATGAGAATAATTACCCAACCCATGATCTAGAGTTGGCAGTGGTGGTATTCGTATTGAAGATATGGTGACATTACTTATATGGGGTCCATATGGATGTGTTTACGGATCACAAGAGCTTACAATATGTGTTCACGCAGAAAGACCTCGATCTACGGCAAAGGTGGTGGTTAGAGATACTCAAAGACTACGATATGAGTGTTTTTTACCATCCGGGTAAGGCTAATGTGGTAGCGGACACACTTAGTAAGCTCTCTATGGAGAGTGTGTCCCATGTGGATAAGGGAAACAAGGAGCTGGTGAAAGATGTGCATCGACTTGCAAGGCTGGGAATTAGGTTGGTTGACTCAACTGATGGCGGTGTTGTTGTGAAGCACGAATAAGAATCGTCCTTTGTGACTGATGTGAAAGCTAGGAAAGATGAGGATCCGATGTTGGTAAAGCTGAAAGAAACCTTCCGAAGTCAGAAGGTGGAGGTCTTCTCCCAAGGGGGAGATGGTGTGCTGCGGTATTAGGGTTGTTTGTGTGTTCCAGATGTGGATGATTTAAGGAGCCGGATATTGCATGAGGCACACCGAACCAGGTATTCTATTCATCTAGGTGCAACCAAGATGTATCATGACTTGGGGGAAATATACTGGTGGAATAGCATGAAGAAGGATATTGCAGAATTCGTAGCCAAGTGCCCGAATTGTCAGTAAGTAAAGGTTGAACATCAAAGGTCGGGAGGAGTACTTTAGGATATCAGCAATCCTACATGGAAGTGGGAAGAGATTAACATGGATTTCATTACAGGCCTACCTCGTACTCGCCAACAATATGATTCCATTTGGGTGGTGGCGGACAGGTTGACTAAGGCTGCACATTTCCTACCGATGAAGACCACAGACTCAGCGGATGATTATGCCAAATTGTATATCTGAGAGTTGGTTCGGCTGTATGGAGTGCCCTTGTCTATTATTTTAGACCGAGGTACTTAATTTACCTCCCAGTTTTGGTGGTCTTTTCAGAAGGGGATTGGAACTCGGGCTAAGCTCAGCACAGCCTTTCATCCACAAATGGATGGCCAAGCAGAATGAACAATCCAAACTATCGAGGACATGTTGAGAGCATGTGTAATGGACTTCAAAGGTAGTTGGGATGATAACTTGCCCCTGATCAAGTTTTCTTACAACAACAATTATCACTCCAGTATCTAGATGGCACCGTTTGAGGCTCTTTATGGGCAGAGGTGTAGATCAACCATCGGTTGGTTTGAGGTTAGTGAGACAGCTATGATAGGTCCTGATTCTGTGCATGAGGCAATGGTGAAGGTTCAGTTGATAAGGTACAGGCTAAAAAATGCTCAGAGTCATCAAAAGTCATATACTGATGTGAGGAGGAGGGATTTAGAGTTTGAGCTGAATGATTGGGTAGTTCTGAATGTATCTCCCATGAAGGGAGTCATGTTGGTCCTTATCGGGTTATGAGAAGAGTTGTTAAGGTAGCGTAAGAGAGAGACTTACCCTAAGAGTTATCTTCCGTTCATATTGTGTTTCATGTGTCGCTTCTGATGAAATGTTCGAGAGACCCAGCCCTAGTAGTCTCAGTGGACAACGTCGGTGTAAAGGATAGCTCAGCTATAAGGAAGTCCCAGTTGAAATATTGGATCATCAGGTTCGGAGGCTGAGGAACAACGAAGTAGCTTCAGTAAAGGTGTGTTGGAGGAATCAGCATGTCCGGGGTATTTGGGGCTGCTGTCCCATCAACCCAACATATGTAGTAGAGGCTTTCAGTCAGTTTGTAGTATAGAGATTTCCTTACATTACAATATGTTATGATTATGTTTATGTTTCTGCTATGCCTTGTGAATAGCCTTCCACTTATAATGAATGAAGTTAGATGTATAATTATGCCATGGGTCGACTTGGGGCCTCTCGGGGTTCCTGATCTGGGGCATATTTATATGCCCAAGTGATACTCAAATGCATCGTTTTTGCCTTGTTCATCCAACAATGTTTGTTCATTCTCATGTAAATTGTAGGAAAGTGTGAATTTATACTAACCAACATGATTAGCATTGTTTTGCAGGAAAAACGTACTTTTTATGGAGCTAAGATGCAT
>JACEIK010007511.1:23878-58193 GCA_018107945.1 Datura stramonium | reverse complement strand
CCCATAAGCCCTGGAAAGTACAGTTCAATCTATATCCCCCTAACTGGGTAAATATGATGCAATAGGTAACCATAGCCAACCTACTTGGCCTCTGGGTCTGCAACTGAACCTGCTGGGCTCTTGTAGCTGTTTCTGAGCCCTCTGGGCTCCTGTGACTGCACCCTGGGCTCACAAGGTTCTACGAAGGGTCAGTGATGCCAGTATGGGATAAAAGAAGTCCATTCATGGATGGACTGTAATATGGCCTTATAGGACTGAATATAGTCCTTTAAGATGTCATATAGCTCCTCTGTGCGATCTATAGCCCCATAGGCGATGAAACAACTAGAAACCCTGAGGTTGGTCGACGAAAGGCTATATTCGGTGGGTTCAATCCCAACCGAAGTACTACCCTTTAGTCTCAATCTATATGTAGCAGCTAATCACAATATACATGCTTACAATTTGCTTACAAGGACATAGGTCGTATAACTATACGACAGGAATAACTGGCCCAAGAGGTTAGCCTTAACATACCTCAATTGACGATTCTCGTTCATCTAAATAGTTCCAACCTATAGCCGATAATCCCAACAAATTTTGTCCCTCCACTGAGAGAATAAGGCTATTTTCAATTCTAGTTGGCAAATAATGATATCTTTCAATAATATCAACTACAACTTAACTTTGTTCAATTTGGCCAAAAACTCACAAATTCCTGAGAGTTCAGAAGGTAGAAATGCTTATCTATCATTTGTAGCCTCATAGGACTCAATTAGGAGTGATTTCTACAGCTTTTACTCGGTAGGGTTCCGGTACTCCGAGCGAGTTTTCATGAAATAACTTTGCAGGGACGTTTCTTGTAGCCTTGGAACTCGTTAACCAAGATGAATTTGCGTCTGAGCGGAGTTTAATGGTGTAATTAGGTGAAAATCACTTGAAATAGGCGCCCAAGTTCTCTCTTCTACAGTGGGGAAATGTTAAGAATTATTAAATCAAACATGAATGGACTTATATATAGTTGAGGTGGTGGCAAAGGGTGGCATGGTGCGCCGGCCACAGCCAGGCCATTGAAGCGATGTGCTGAACAGTGTGCTGGCATGGCCTGCGCGGCGCCCAACCTCCTTTCTCGCTCGATACCATGCTCTTATACTTATCCTCTGAGCCCTTTTCCATATGTGTAGTACCCCAAAACTCTCAACATACTTACGCATGCATCCATTAAATGATAGAAACTTACAGGGTGTAATATCATCCCCCCTTAGGAACATTCATCCTCGAATGTAATCTTAAGCTTAAGAGACTCACTTCCTTTAACCATAGCCTGAAAAATTTCGGCAGAGTCTCCTCTATAGTATGGACTATCCAGAAACTTGAAACACAAAGAAGTCCAACATAGGCGTCTCACCGGACACTACAAGAAATGATACGACATATCTCCACAACATAAAAGTGAGCAACTAAACAGTACTGATAATATAAGCAGCATGACAGTGACTAAACAAAAATCTCACTTCAACTGCATAATCTGAGTCAAACGTGAAATAAGTGAGCATATTTAGACCTCATGTCGTCCTCAACTTCCCAGGTCATCTCTTCTACATTTTTGTTCCTTCGTAGGACTTTAACGGAGGCTACATCTTTAGTTCTCAGTCTATGAACCTGCCGATCTAATATGGAAACAGGAGTCTCTTTGTAGGACAACTCTTCAGTAACTTGAACATCCTCAACTGGAACAACTCGAGACGGGTCTCCTATGCACTTTTGTAGCATCGACACGTGGAAAATTTGATGAACAGATTCAAGTCCTGAAGGAATTTCTAACTCATATGCAACTCGGCCTATCCTTCTAAGGATTCGATTCGGGCCAATGAGCCTAGGGCTAAGATTGCCCTTCTTGCCAAATCTCATCATGCCCTTCATAGGCGAAACCCTAAGAAATACCCAATCATCAACATTAAAATCCAAGTCTCTATGTCGTACATCAGAATAGGACTTCTGATGATTCTGGGCTTTTAGCAACCGTTCTATGATAAGTTTCACCTTTTCTTCTGACTGATGGATCATATTAGGCCCGAACAACCCTGACTCCCCTACTTCAAACAATCCTATGGGGGACCTACATTTCCACCCATATAAAGCCCCATAAGGCACCATCTGAATAACAGAATGATAACTGCTATTTTATGAAAATTCAATAAGGGGTAGATGCTCGTCCCAACTCCCTCCAAAGTCTAGCACACACGCATGTAGCATGTTCGAGCGTCTGAATGGTTCGCTCTGCCTGACCATCTGTCTAGGGATGGAAAGCTGTATTCAGATTAACTTGTGTCCCCAAACCTTTTTGAAATGACTTCCAAAATCTAGTTGTAAAATATGCGCCTCTGTTAGAAATAATATATGCTAGGACACTATGCAGTCAGACTATCTCCTTAATGTACAACTAAACCTAATCTTCGGCGAAAAACGTAGTCCTGACTGGCACTTAGGTACGGCTATTCTTGAGTTAGTTCGCCAGGTTTTTGATGTTCCGTTTTTCCCTGCTGGCAATTAGGGCACTGTGCTACAAACTCAGCTACACCTTTCTTCATTTCAGGCCACCAATATATCTCCTAATGTCATGGTACATTTTCGTCGAACTAGGGTGAAGAGAGTAACAAGAATAATGTACCTCTGCCATGATTTTTTAGAGAAGCCTTGCTATATCAGGAACACAGAGTCAACCTTTGAACCACAAGACACCATCTCCTGTTAATTCAAAGGCCAATAGTTTAGGTTGTTGAACCTTGTCTCTGAGTTGTATTAGAATAGGGTCCTCATACTACCGCTCCTTCACCTCTACAACTAGAGATGACACTGTTGTATTCTAGATAACGACACCATTATCTTCTGAATCCACTACAAAGACTGCTAGATTAGCTAACTGGTGCAGCTCTCCAGCCATTTCCCACTGTTCTGGCCTCAAATATGCTAGGCTGCCCATGGATGTATGGCTAAGGGCATCGGCTACAATATTAGCTTTCCCTGGGTGATGTAAGATATTCACATCATAGTCTTTCAGCAACTCTAGCTAATGACGCTACCGCAAATTCAACTCTTTTTGCGTAAAGATATACTGGAGGCTTTTATGATCAGTAAAGATGTCCACATGCACACAATACAAGTAATGCCTCTATATTTTGAAAGCATGAACCACTGCAGCTAACTCTAAATCATGGGTGGGGTAGTTTTTTCATGCTTCCTTAGCTGCCTCAAAGTATAGCCAATCACCGTGCCATGTTGCATCAGAACACACCCTAACCCAATGCCAGAAGCGTCATAGTATACAACATAGCCCTCTGAACCTTCCGATAAGGATAATACTGGTGCAAATGTCAATCTATTTTTCATCTCCTGGAAACTCTGCTCACAAGCCTCGGTCTAGTGGAATTTAGCTGCTTTCTGAGTCAACCTTGTCAATGGTGCTGATAAGGCAGAGAATCCTTCCACCAACCTTTTGTAATACTCGGCTAATGCCAACAAAATACGAACCTCGGTTGGAGTCGTGGGTCTGGACCATGTTTTCACTACCTCAATTTTCTGTGAGTCAACCTGGAGACCCGCATCTGACACAATATGGCCCAAGAAAGCTACAGAATTTAACCAGAACTCACATTTTGAGAACTTCGCATATAACTGGCGATCTCTGAGGATCTGGAGTACCGTTCGAAAATGATCTCTTTGTTCAGCTTCTGAGTAAGTATATACCAGAATATCATCAATAAACACTATCACAAATAGATATAAATACATCCTGAAGATGTTGTTCATCAAATCCATGAACACTGCTGGGGCATTCGTCAATCCGAAGGACATGACCACAAATTCAAACTGACCATACTTGGTCCTGAAGGATATCTTCGGAATATCTTTCTTTGGGACCCCCACTTGATGATATCCTGACCTTAAGTCGATCGTGGAGAAATATTTCGCCCCTTACAGCTGGTCAAACAAATCATCTATCCTTGGAAGGAGATATTTATTATGAATAGTGACTTTATTCAACTACCGATAATCTATACACATTTGTAGGGAACCTTCATTCTTTCTCACAAACAGAACTGACGCACCCCATGACGAAGCACTATCTCTGATAAAGCCCTTATCTAGCAAATCTTTCAACTATTCCTTCAGCTCCTTCAATTCAGCGGGAGCCATTCGATACGGGGGGATGGATATAGGTTGTGTACCTGGTGGCAGGTCGATAGAGAAATCAATCTCACGCTCTGGGGGGAATACCAGGAAGCTCATCTGGGAGTACATCCGAAAATTTACTGACCACCGGAATGGACTGAAAAGTTGGGGATTCTGCCTGAATATCTCAAACCCTAACAATATGGTAAATACAGCCCTTTGCTATCATTTTCCTCACCCGAAGATAGGATATAAACCTACCTTTGGTGTAGCTATATCGTCTTTCCATTCTTGCACTACCTCCCGGGGAAAGTGAAATCGGACAATCCTGGTCAAACACTCCACATTGTCATAACATGGAGCTATTCAATCCATACCTATAATTACTTCAAAATCAATCATTTCTAGCTTCACTAAATTGGCTATGGTCTGCCGACCGACAATCTCTATTGTACAACCCCGATAGATTCTCTTAGAAATAATAGAGTCACTACAGGTGTAGACACCGAGAATGGTCGTTGAAGAAATTATGGTGTTATATGAAATTTCCGTTCCACTAACGGAGTAACATAAGAAAGGTAAAACTTGGTTCTATTAAAGAATAAAACGGGTGAGAGCAAACATTGAACATACCTGTCAACACATCTGATGACGACTCTGACTTATCGCCTGGTAAGGCATAAGTGTAATCCAGACCACTGTCAGAACTGGATGCCCTTGATCTACCTCTGCCTCTATCGGCTGGAGCTGAGGGTCTGTGTCTTGCCGAAGGTACTAGGACATGTGATCCTGCTGAGGACCTATTTTGCTGATCCTAGTCACCCTGATCTTTGGCCGGAGAATCCCTCATCATATGACCCTCTTTCCCATAAGTATAACAAGCAGTAGAGCTGTATCTACACCTCCTAAAATGTCGTCAACTGCAAATGCTACAATGCGGTACAGTGGGCCTGCCCTGATCTGATCCCCTCTGCAGTTGGGTACCTGACGCTCGTGAGCTCTCGTCGGGACCTGACTGTCCGCGATGATCTGATCTACCTCCCTACTGCTGCTAAGGTAAAGGTCTAGGTGGCCTACCTGATATTTGTGGCCTGGGTCCACCCTGAAAGTTTGCTTGCATATCAGTGGGACTGGTTTTCTCTTTCTACCTCGTGCTGACGCTGCATAATCCCTTAAATGTTTTGGGCAAAATCCTGAATGCGCGCAATGTCCATATCCTCCCATAAGGTAGTTGTAACATAGGTTTCCACATACCCTGGAAGAAGCCCCATGATGAATCATGTACCCGGGTTGGCATGGTATCCACAAATGTTGGCGCATATCTTGCCAAAGAGTCAAACCTCATTGTGTACTCTCGAACACTCATCGTACCTTGCTCCAGGTGTAGGAACTGATCCACCCGGGGCCTGTCAGATTTTTTGTGGAAAATAGTAATCTATGAAGGCCTCTGAAAAACTACTCCAAGTTGGAGGGGGTACGTCTCTTCCTCATGACCTCTCCCATCTCTTGTACCACAACACTGCTATGTCTCATAATCAAAATACTACAAATTCGACTGATCTGCGGCCATAGCACGCATCACACTAAATATCCTTTGCAATTGATCTAGAAGTCTGAGGATCCTCCCCACGGTCTGTCCTCGTAAATTTAAGAGGAATTAGGGTAAGAAACTCTTGAACCCTTGAACTGTTGGGTCCTATAGTAGATTCAGCGACAACTGGTGCCACTGGCTGGCGCTGAGAGTCCATCATCTGAGCTAGCATATAAACCGCACTCCTAACCTCCTGATCCGATGGTATAGGCATTATTGGGGGTGGTGCTGGCGTATCTGCTGCCCTACGGGGCTCCTGGCGTGGCGGAGAATGTTGGGGAGACTAAGGTCATGTCTCACTCTCGCGCTCAGGGGGGCATGACTGGCACGAAATGCCACATTGGGACATGGGCTGACTTGGTTGGGCATATGTACCTCTGGTGCCTGCCACAACCTCAAAATCAAGACAACAAACAGCTATATCTTGGTTGTAAACACAACCTCGGGCTGACAAGGCCACACAAGAAACCTGTAAAAGAAAACAACTAACCTAGAAAACATAATATTAAAGGGGATCCTATGCGGGCTGACAAGACCATCATGTTTTCTAGTCACAACAGAAGGAAAACAGGAAGTAATATTCCTACTATAGCCGACAAGGTTGCTAACTAAAAGCTACACTAGTCCCTACACAGCCAACACATAAAGATATAACATACATAGGCCCCACAGGGCCAACAATAACCAACAACTGAAAACTGTAGTCCACAAGCCTCTAAGGGTGGAATAGTGGTTAGGACAAGGCCCCGACCTACCCAAAAGATGTACAACAAAAAGAGAAAACCTTTCTAACTGTCAACTATTAAGAAAAGGAGCTGACTGAACTACTAACCATGGATGATGGCTAAGAAGGTCCTGAACCACATCTATTCGCACCTGCAGGCAAGTATGTAGTGTCCCATAGAAGGATGCCAGGACAATATGTATCGAATATGTAAGGTAGTAATGAAAATGACTGAATAAAGCTGATAAAAGAACTTAAAGTAACCAATAAGAAGGATAATAATTATAACCTGAATAGCCTCATAACCAGAAGTATAGCTAACAAGTAAGTTTACAAACAAGAACCTTACCTAGCCTCCATAAGCCTGGAAGGTACAATCAGCATATAATAACCTACCTGGGCTCCCATAAGCCCTGGCAAGTATAGTTCAATTTATATACCCCTAACTGGTTCAATATGATACAATAGGTAACTATAGCCAACCTACCTAGCCTCTGGGTCTACAGCTGAGCTCGTTGGGCTCCTATAGTTGTTTTTGAGCCCTCTAGGCTCTTGTGAATGCACCCTAGGCTCACAAGGCTCGATGGAGGGTTAGTGATGCCATTATGGAATAAAAGAAGTCCATTTGTGGATGGACTGTAATATGGCCTTATAAGACTGAATATAGTCGTTTCAGACGTCATATAGCGCCTCTGAGAGATCTATAACCCTGTAGGCAATGACACAGTTAGCAACCCTGACGTTGGTCGATGGAAGGTTATATTAGGTGGGGTAAATCCAACTAAAGTACTACGCTTTAGTCTTAATCTCTCTGTAGCAGCTAATCACAATATACATGCTTACTAATTGCTTACAAGGACATAGGTCGTATTACTATACGACAGGAATAACTTGCCGAAGAGGTTAGCCTTAACATACCTCAATTGTCGATTCTCGTTAATCCAAATAGCTCCAACCTGTAGCCGATAATCCCACCAAATTGCAGCCCTATGCTAAGAGAATAACAATACTAGGACTCAGCAAATAACGATATCTTTCAACAATATTAACTACAACTCAACTTCATTTAATTCGGCCAAAAACTCACAATTTCCTGAGAGTTTGAAAGGTAGAAATGCTTACCTATCACTTGTATCCGCTTACGATTCAATTAGAAGTGATTTGTACAGCTTTTACTTGGTGGGGTTCCAATACTCCGTGCGAGTTTTCAAGAAATAGCTTCGCAGGGATGTTCCTCATAGGCCTGGGACTCGTTATCCAAGATGAATTTGTGTTTGAATGGAGTTTAATGGCGTAATTTGAATGGAGTTCCTCTTACTCTTGTCACTCAATAATAACCCTCCTCGAGTAATCTGCTGGAACAACTAAATACTGACTCGACCAAAGAGAGATTTTAGCTTGATACATAGCTAGTCATATCTGAGAGTCTAAGATTGTACACATATCTAGGACTTTCACATGGAGCATCTAATCTGAGTCAACAACTTAATTAATTTCTAGAAAACTTTCATGTACACTTGTCTACACGTTAGGAACATGTATATGTGAGAAGGACTCTTTTCTAGACTTAAGAAACATAAATAATAACTCGACAAGAGCTAAAACATAAAGACGTGTGACTTGAATATAACTACGTGCTATAATATCATAACTGTATACATCAAGACTTCTTTCTAGAGGGACTTATAAAGAATTGAGTTCTTAGATATTTTTCAAATTCAAATATTTGACCGAGTCGTTAGCAAGGTTCTCGAAATATGACTACTTGAAACATCTTACATTAGTGTCACACGTTTCAACGTAACTTACGAACGCGAAGACATAATGTACGGATCTATGATCTGGAGTTCTTTAGCTTAAACTTTGCAAGCAATTCTCTAAGGATTGCCTTATAGGCAAATAAAGACCTATAGTAGTAATTTAAACAATATTAAGGTAACTTACAAAAACTTGGTAACTAACAGAGGAGCTTAAGAAAGCCTAACATCGTTATAAGCATATTAGAAGTTTTATGATTAACCTTGATACGACATGGAAGAACATTCAATACTTAGGATAATTAACTTAACATAATTGTTTAGGGGCATAGCTGAGAGCTTCTCTTTGACTTAAATTACTAATTTACAGACGTTCAACTCCAATTAATTCGTAGAAGGTTACCACATAATATTCATTATATCATCTTACCACAAAACATATTTAGACCACTTATTTTACTCAATGCTTTTGTTACTCTCACAAGGTTCAGACAGCACAAGAGTTCTAGAAAACTTAAGGCGACATTCTCAAGCCAATTCTTTTTGCCTTAGCGTGTAACTTGAATGTAAACATAAGTGTATATTTATATTCTTATTTTTGTATAACCTAGAAAATTTTAGATACTATGTATAACATACCCATAAAGATGGTTCTATAGAAATATCAATAGTTTACACATTCGAGTTATATTTTCGAAGTTTAACGAATCGGTTAATTAAGAAACGCATTAACTAGTCTCTTAGCGTAAGGGAGAGGGATTGGGGGAACATCTCATGGCCCTAGGTACCTTAAAAAATATATATAAGAGGGTATGGAACTATCATATGGGAATTCCGTTTCGTTACCCTCGTTATCCCTTATTGACTTAAAACCGATTTCAAATATTAGGTTCGTCCACACGTCGTCGTTTTGCCATGTTTATCAATTTCCTTAGAAACAAGAATGTAAAACACCATGATGCCACACATACATAAAATAATGTAAAGGATCATCTCAAAGTGCCCACACTGGGGGGACTTCAAACTCAATCTACAACTATGACCATAATCAAAGGCAATTGCCTTTTTCACTTTATATTCATATGTTCCAACTCTTTTGAAATCCATAACTTAATACCTAGTAATTCTAAAATCTGGTCAGAGCCATATTATTCTACTACGAAATCTTAAGTACATGGGAATGCTAGACTCATCCTCGGCATGAATTCGTGCTTGAAAATCAAGAGACAAAGAGCGTCTTACATACCTTGTTCCAATGAGTTTTCCTTAGTCGTTTCTTTTCTCCAACAACCACATTTAGTATTCTTCAATTCCTTGAATTTATACTCATGTAAAAAGTTTGATTTGAGCCAATTTCCTAGCCAAAACTTCATCCCAACAGCAGCGATAACAACACCACAAAATAACATTTCAATTCTTTGTTTTAATTTGTTTCCACAACCTTTAAGGGGAAAAATGAAAGGGTGAACTTACCTAACTTTTCTTGCGATCACTCCCCACCATAAAGGAGTATATTCCATAAAATTCCCCGCTTTATCAACCTCCAAAAGGGGCAGAAACTTCACCAAAAATGAGCCACAAAACCAACTTCAACTTCTAGTTTTAGCCAAGGAAATTCTTGCAAGTTTAATAGCTAGAAATGGTTACCCTTTTCTTGTATTCCACTTCTACTAACATGGAGTATCTAGGAAAGTGAACTTGGTTGTAAACATATCAGCTTCACTTCCCAAAGCATGGCAGCAACTTCAGCCAAACACACATAAAAAAAACAACCTAGTCCAACATCCAATTTTCCAGCTTGCTAATGTTTTTGGTAAGTTCAAAGGGTAGAACCCTTACCTCCTTCCTTGCATCCAACCATTAACAAAAAGGAGAATATATGAAGCTTAATACTGCTCCAACATCACAGAAAATACATCATAAATATGCTGCCAAAATACAGCAACAAGACTCACCGATGCCTCTCTTCAACTTTTCAATGATCTTCTTCACTTGGCTTGAATTTTGGTTGATGATTTGCCTTGATTTATCTTGTTTTTTGTCTGAAAGAAATACAGAGAGAAGTGTCCCCTAAGAAGGAAGCTCAAATTTAGATAGGAATGATATGATTTGGGTATCAAACAATTTAAATAAATAGGGGTAGGGCGGTGGAGGCGGTGCTTATGTTGCTGCTTAACGGGGCATCAGTAAAATACCCATAACTTTTTTCTCCTAACTCCAATTGATGAACAGTTCGATGTTCTGAAACCTAGACTCAAATAACTTTAATTTGATAGGCCGTAGGACAACTAACGTGTTGTATATCGGGAGATATGATTGAACCTTACTTATGAACTTCACGTACTATTCGCTCTTTCCTTCGTACATGTTTCCCTCCTCACCTACGATCAATAAATAGCCCGTACTTCCCTTGACACGAAATAAAAATGTCAAATAAACATAAAATTTTTCCGGAGTATAACATCCTCACCACTTAAAATCATTCATCCTCGAATGAGGGTTATACTTGGTAGACGTAGCTTGGCGATAGTACCTTTAACTTTTTCTTGCCTTTCGACGTAAATGTACATTCCATATATTCATAAAAACCTCCTTTTTACAACTAAACCTATTTATATAACATGATATAAGCATTCCTTGGCACCACATAATCGGTGAACTTTTCTAACCCTAAGAAAATTTAAGCATTTCCACGGGAGTGATGATTAACTCTAATGTCACCTTTCTATTCACCACTTACGATATAGGATCACAATGAAGAATGTCTCAAACCTGAAGCTGCTCTATTACCCTTGCCTTTACCATGGCCTGTTACTATCGGTGCTGAAAACGGGGGCTAAAATAACCTGAAGTCTGATTAGGGAAAAAATAGAAATTGAATATCGATACTTGGGAGACATTGAATCAAATCTTCCATATGAGCAATAGTCATATCTCTCGGGGTAGTCACCTCCAAACATTCTCGAACCAGTTAGAGTCCTAAACCTAATACAAATCGATGGACTTTATTGCTCATATTTCACACCATGTTTGGATCATATCGGGCCAATGAATTAAAATTGAGGCTATAATCGTGAACACTCATGCTGCCCTGTTCTAGGCGCCAAAACTAGTTAGCTCGAATCTATTGAAGTTCCCATGGAAAGTACTAATCCATGAAAACCTTCGAGAATTCCTCCCATTTAGCTGGAGGTGCATTAGCCCTCCTAGATCGCTTCCAATCTTCAAACCATAGGATAACCACATTTCGTAGCCTAAATGATACCAATTCTACTACCTATGTTCCAGTAGCCCATATAATACGCAGTATTCCGTATATTTGATCAATGAAAATATGCGGGTCCTCATCCAGATCTGATCCAGTAAAGACTAGAGGACTTAAGCTCAAAAACTCACGGGCCTTAAAACTCTCAGGAGTGCTTCCCCTGGATCCTATTATCGACTCCATTGCTGATTTTGAATCACCACTACTCGGGTTAACATCCGAAATGCTTTCTCAAAATCTCCCCCCCCCCCCTGATACACCTGAAGGTACAACAGGTGCTGGAGGATCAACAACTCTATCTCCTCTTGGCTCTACTGAAACTGGGACAACAGAAGGGGCTGAATCCCTTTTCCACAGTGGCTCTGACCAAAACTTGAAGAGCTATGGTATGGGAGTGCGAAACACGCTTCAAACCTCTAATATATTTCTATGATAGATAAGAGGATGAACAAAACCGTTTATAATATCAGTGATGATAAATCTTGTAGCCATCTGCTTTATTTAAGGCAAATTCTAAAACATATACACGATTTAAATTTCAAACATGACTTACATCTTTTCTCTATAGTACGATCTATTAATGAACAAAGTGAAACAACTACTAAATGCTCTGTAGCCTCCTGATTATAAGTATGATGCACAATATACCCATCAGTAAGACTCTACTAGACACAACTTGTAGACTCCCTAGGGTACAAGTTCGCTCTGATACCAAGTTTGTCACACCCAAAAAGTTAGGGAGGGCACACTAGCTCCCAATACTTGACTGACCGGGTAGCCGTCTATACCTCATCTGTAACTGTAAGTCATCCAGACCACTTGTCACAGTTAATTGGAGAAAAAATCTAGACCCATAAGGTCTCTACTACAACAAATAAATAACTGAAAGGCAGAAAAGGACATGAGTATGATAAATCATGCACTGGAAAGCAGACAAGGCAACAAACTTAATAATACCATACATACTCAGTCTACAAAGCCTCTAAAGAGTAAATTGAAACTGATGATTGGAACAGGGCTCCGACCTACCCATAACTACAACTCA
Organism: Datura stramonium; assembly: GCA_018107945.1. NCBI lineage: Eukaryota > Viridiplantae > Streptophyta > Magnoliopsida > Solanales > Solanaceae > Datura > Datura stramonium. The sequence goes on along the minus strand of JACEIK010007511.1, from coordinate 45,659 downwards.
AAACTCACGCTAAAATAACTAAGCCCTTGCTCCAGGATGAAAGGAGCATACCACACATAAACTGATCTCATGAATCGCTATAGCAACTGGCAATCTTGGCCTCCACCTATAGCTACAACATGAACGTACGTCCCCAGGCTAAGGGACTTCATTACGAATGAAATGTATTGGTATGTAAGGCTAAAATTATAAATGTGAGATATCAATCTTATAATAATTGGATCAACACATAAACATATAAAGGATAGAGATAACTTGGAACTATGCGACCTATAATTGATAACAACTTACTATAATAGAAGTGAACTCAGGATAGCTGAACTAGGAATAAGGAATAGTAACAACCTGTAATTTTATAAACCAAAACCTGATAATAACTCTATATTGAAGTGCAAATGCGATCAAGTAATGCGCAAGAAAAAGCTATAACTGTAATACCGGAAACCAGCTAACCATAAATCCATATATAAAATATCTCTAGTGTACCATTCCGGGGTAAAATAAAAATATCTCCAGCCAGTGTACCATATCAGGGTAAAATAAAAATATCTCTAGCTGGTGTACCATACCAGGGTAAAATCTGTCCTGTTGCTATGCCACACGGGGGTAAAATAAATATACCTCCAGCTAGTGTACCGCACCGGGATAAAATAAATAAATTTCAATCATAATCATATATTTAGCCGATAGGGCTTATTGAGTCAATTTAGCATATATAGCATAGAAATGATAAATGCTAAATATATGGATTGAATAGGCCTCTTTCGTAATTCCTAACAAGTATGTCCCTCAAGAGAATAAAGAGAGAACCTTTCTCTACTGGAGAAAATTAAAAAGAGAATCTCAGATTTGAAAAGCAAATTGTTGTCTTGAGCTGGTCCTTTACATTATATTATGTATGTGTGGCGTCAAGGTGTTTTACATTCTAGTTGCTAAGGAAATTGGTAAACATGGAAAGACCATGACGTGCAGATGAACCTAACATTTAAAATTGGTTTTAAGTCAATAAGGGCTAACGAGGGAAATGAAATGAAATTGTCTTATGATAGTTGCCTACCCTTTTATATATATATTTTAGGGTACCTAGGGCCATGAGAAGGTCCCCCAAATTCTCTCCCTTAAGCTAAGCGACTAGTGAAAGCATTTATTAATTAACCGATTCATTAAACTTGAAAAATAGAACTCGAATGTGTAAACTATTGATATTTCTATGGAACCATCTTTATGGGAAGGTTATACTCAGTATCTTAATGTTTTCAGGTTATACAAAAATAAGAATATGTGTGTGTATATATATATATACTACACATATATATATATGCACATATAAATATAAATAAATAAATATATATATATATATGTGTGTGTGTGTGTGTGATAGCACATTTAGTTACATGCTAGGCAACAGAAATGTCTTTAGAGATGTCACTATATTCACTAGAACCATGCTATCTGAACCTCACGAGAGTCTCAAGGCATTCTCCTGAGAGTCTCCAAGGCATTGAGTAAAATAATTGGTCTATATACGTTATGTGGTAAGATGATATAATGAATATTATGTGGTGACCTTCTACGAATTAATTAGAGTTGAACGTCTTAGTAACTTAAGTTAAAGAGAAGCTCTCTGCTATGCCCCTAAACAATTATGTCAAGTTAACTATCCTAAGTATTAAGTTGTCTTCCAAGTCGTATCAACGATAATCATAACACTTCTAAAATTCTTATAACGACGTTAGGCTTTCTTAATCTCCTCTGTTAGTTGCCAATTTTGTATAGGTTACCTTAATGTTGTTCGAATTATTGATGTAGGTCTTTATTTGCCTATAAGGAAGTCCATAGAGAATTGCTTGCAAAGTTTAAGCTAAAAAACTCCAGATCTCAGAACCATACGTTATGCCTTCATGTTCATAAGTTACGTTGAAACATGTGATGATAATATAAGAAGTTTCAAGCAATAATATTCCAAGAACCTTGCTAACGACTCAGTCAAGTATTTGAATTTGCAAAAAGTCTAAGAACTCAAGTCTTTATAAGTCCCTTCAGCGAGAAGTCTTTATGTGTACAGTTCTCATGTTATAGCACATAGATATATTCAAGTCACATGTCTTTATATTAAGCTCTTGTCGATTTATTACTAGAAAAGAGTCCTTCTCACGTATACACGGTCCTAACTTGTAGACAAGTGTAGATGCAAGTTTTCTAGGAATCAATTAAGTTGAGAACTCAAATTAGATACTCTATGTGAAAGTCCTAGATATGCATACAACTTTAGCCTCTCATAAATGACTAGCTATGTATCAAGCTAAAAGCTCTCTTCCGTCGAGTCAGTATTTAGTTGTTCCAGTAGATTACCTAAGGAGGGTTATTATTGAGTCACCAGAGTCAGAGGTTGTGCCTTGAAATGGTTTCCTACCTTTCTATGTATATCTTATGAGGTATGTAAAACCAAGAGGAGACTTCATAATCCCTTTCCCTTGCGCTTTCTTTCATTAACATTCAATGAAGGTGCATAGCTTCTTTGAATGTCACGCTGATTCACTACTACATCTAGTAGCCGAAGTGTGGGCCGGCTAATTCAGGAAATAACTTTCACATGTGCATAGGAAGACTAGAACATTTTTAGGAATCCTTAGTCAACCTACGGAGGTTCCCACGTTGAGGTGACTTCAAACTCCCTACAAATATGACCATAATCGAAGGTAATTGCCTTTTTCACTTTACATTCATGTGTTCCAACTTCTTAGCAATCCATAACTTAATACCTAGTAATTCTAAAACCTGGGCAGAACCATAATATGCTACTACATAAGCTTATGTATGGGGGAATGCCAGATTCATCCTCGGCATGAATTCGTGCTTGAAAATAAAGAGACAAAGAGCGCCTTACATAACTTGTTCCGACGAGTTTTTCTTAGTCGCTTTTTTCCTCCAACAACCACATTTATTATTCTTCAATTCTTTGAATTTATACGCATGTAACAAGTCTAGTTTGAGCCAATTTCCTAGCCAAAACTTCTTCCAAATAGCAGCCACAACAAAACAAAACAACATTTCAATACTTTTTTTAAATTTGTTTTCACAACCTTTAAGGGGAAAAATGAAAGGGTGAACTTACCTAGATTTTCTTGTGATCACTCCAGTCACAACCCGAACGTACACCCAGATCATAGACACGGGACAAGGGACCCCGAGGGACCCCATGTCGACCCATGGCTCATGCATACAACTAATCTCATTCAAATAAGCAAAATAATAATCATAAAAACATAGCGTAAATGTAACCATAGCATAACATCAAGGAATACAGGACGCATACAAAAGCGGAGTACTACATACTAGTTTGAAAGCCTCTACTACATACGATGGATTGATGGGACAACATCCCCAACTAACTCGAACAATACTGAAACTCAAGATAACATAAAACTCTATGAAACAACCCTTAGAACATGAGGACTCACCAATAAGCTGGGAACGTAAGCTGAGATGGACTAAGGATGAGGATGAGCCTGAGATTCGGACCCTATATCATAAAACGATACAGCATAGGAAGTATGCGGTCAGTACATGAAATGTACTGAGTATGCAAGGTAAGTATAACAGACATTTAAAATTAAAATAAGACTCATAAGTAAATTTAAGAGAAGGACATCATGCATATATCATAAACTCTGTAGAAAACATAAAGCTCAAGGCTTTCAAATCATTCGTAAAGTGTTAATATTCTTTAATCATAAGTAAACATTATCAAAACATAACTAGAGCCAATAACATAAATATAACAGTGCATAAGACATGCGGAATAATGGGAGGACTCTTCATAACCGAAACCATCATGATAGAGCCTTTCATGATGCCCCAACTATCTCACTCAAGTGGGCAAAGCTGACCCTGGCTTGCTAAGAGAGGTTCGCGCATTAGACGTGATATCACATTTGAGGGGATTATTATCAATACTATATATCATTAGAAACCCACGGTGGCACGTGGTTGTGAGACACCGGCGTAGTCCTTTGAATGCCGGGTTGCTCGGTGCTAGACACGGCTCCCACACACATGCATATGGGCTCATACATAAATCAATAACATCATGCATTAAGATTCATTGGCTAAAATATAACATGTATCATCATTGATCCCCTTTAAAATATGCTTATCCAAGAATCATAGGCCCTTTTCATCGGCCAACATCATAAATCGATAAATCATGTAATTCGTTCATAAATCGTAAATCATTCTTCAACATGTGGCCATTGCCCAATACTTCTTCATATTCATTTCTTTCAAAATATTCTCATAAACATGGGTAACTTGAAAATCATACTTTTCCATCATCAATAAACTCAAATTATAGAGTAGTCATCATAAATCATAACTTTCATGAACTTTCATCAAATGGGCATTTTATATTTAAAAGATTGAAACATGATTTTTGAAGGAAATAATATAGAACCAGCTCATCATTCATAATTCAATAATTAAGACTAAATTAAATCATACCCATAAGGAGAAATCACATTTTGATGCATTTGAGTAAAACCCCATAGACTTGAATAGGATGATTCATGATTTATATTGAGATTTGGGCATGGGTGGAGAATAATTTTACCAATTCTAAAACCTTACATACCTGGAAATGGGTCGATTCGGAACTCATTGAATACCCACAAAGAAATTGATGGAAACTTGGAAGAAGACCTTGAATCTCCCAAAAATCTCTCTAAAGTTCTTGCATGAGAATAGGCATGCATAAAGGACTTAACTCCTCTTATCACACTAAGAAAATATCCAAAACCACATAGTTTAGGGTCTAAAAGCTTCGAAAAATCGAAAATGCCCTTAAAATTATTTCCCTGAAAACTGTTTCGGACGGACCAACGACCGACCAAACGGGTCATGGCAACATACCACGATTCGTGGTATTGATTCATTGGGTCCACTACCTCATAACACATCTCAAATCCTTCCCACGACTCGTCAGGATGAGTCGTTACTTCGAACCACGGGTCGCTACTTCAACCATTGTCAACTCCTTGACCAAATCTGGCTTCCTTACTCCGAGCCTCACCACGACTCGTGGTGGCTTCCAATGGGTCGTGGTCTCAATCAATTGTCCGCACTGGGAACCTCAACCCACAAGCAACGACTTGAAACAACGGGTCGTTCCTCCTCACTACGAATCATGGGATGCCTCGTTGTTTCTCCCTCGGCCTAATCCAGTCCTTCCAATGACCGTTTACAATGACTCGTTGTTCTTGACAACGAGCTGTTAAACCGTCTGTTGTCTTTACTACTCCCTTGAACTTCCGGAACCATGACTTCTTCTGACAACTCGTGGTATCCACCCACTAGTCGTTGAGTTGTCCGTTCTGTGGTATTTTATCAGTTTTTTTGCACTTATCAAATTCAACTCCGGAGTCTATTCTTAGGCCTTCCCAGGGTATTAAAACTCCCCACCATAAAAGGAGTATATTTCTATTAAAACAAAGTTGTATCAACCTCCAAAAGGGGAAGAAACTTCACCCAAAAACACACCAAAAATGAGCCACAAAACCAACTTCAACTTCTATCTTTAGCCAAGGAAATTATTGCAAGTTTAATAGCTAGATACTGCTCCTAAAATACAGAAAAGACATGATAAACATGTTGCCAAAACACAACAACAATACTCACCGATGCCTCTCTTCAACTTTGCAATGATCTTCTTCACTTGGCTTGAATTTTGATTGATGATTTTCCTTGATTTTCTTGATTCTTGGCTGAAAAATACAGAGAGAAGTGTCCCCTAAGAAGCCAGCTTGAATTTGGATAGGAATTATATGATTTGGTTATCAAACAACTTAAATAAATAGGGTAGGGTGGTGGAGGTGGCGCTTATGTTGCTACATAATGGGGCCTTAGTAAAATGCCCAAAACGTTTTCCTCCGAACTCTGATTGATGAATGGTTTGATGTTCTACAAACTAGACTCAAATACCTTTAATTTAATAGGTTGTAGGACATCTAACTCATTGTAGATCGGGAGACATAGTTGATCCTTACTAATGAACTTCACATACTCTTTGCTCTTTCCTTCATACATGGTTCCCTCCTCACCTATAATCAATATACACTATACTTTCCTTAACATGATATAAAAACATCAAATAATCATAAAAAAATATCTGGGGTGTAACACAAGAAAATCTTAGTCCAAAATACATTGGTCTGTTTAAGGTTCTTAATTGTGTGGGGGAGATGACATATAAGTTGGCTTTGCCTCTAGGTTTATCCGGGGTTCACTCGATGTTTCATGTTTCAATGCTGAAGAAGTATCATAGTGATGACACCTATATTATTTACTGGGATTTGGTCTTGTTTGATGAAAATATGTCTTATGAAAGGAGCCAGTGGCTATCTTATATAGGGAGTTCCGCAAGATGATATCCGAGGAGATCGCATTTTGTGAAGGTCTAGTGGAAGAATCTTCCTATGGAGGAGGCCACTTAAGAGATCGAATCCAACCTGTGTAGGAAGCATACTAGCTTTTCATTGAGTCAGGTAATTCTTCCCCTGTTTCCCTTTTTGTCCATTTGGGGACAAATTGTGGTTTAATTGATATTTGATGTAACAACCTGTCCAATCATTATGGGGTGGTAAAGCTATAGTACCCTGGTTAGAGTCCCCATAGTGAAAGTGAGCTAATGAAACTCAAAGATAGTTTGGCTTAAAAACTGAAACTTATGTCTAATCTTGATAATTGAATGTGCATTGTGTTCCTTTAGGGGGTGACCTAGTAAACTAGACCTTCGTAGAGGGATTCTGAGACTACGAGTGAATTCGTAGCTATGTGATGATTTGGTAATTTACCAACTCATTAGGCTTTTAAGCATGAGCTTTTTCTTTGTTTTCAACAAATTTAGGAAGGTTTTACGCCCTTGCTCTTTGATTTTGCAACCGCGGGACAGACCCAGGCTTCTCCAAACATGAGTTGTGAGAGACTTGCACCTCGTGGATTGGCACCTATGAAACACAGGTGCTGCGCAAGTGAGTCTGTGCTGGAAAGGGTAAAATTATCCAGCTATAGCACAAGAATATTTTGGAAGCTTCTCATGGAAAAATGGGAATCCTTGCAAAATAAAGACGGGCAGACTTTCCCTGATTTGTACACACCTTGATCTTAAAAAAGTACTTTTTGGTATCAATTTTAGAGAAATCAAGCATAGAGAGAAGGGAGAGTTAGTCTTCTTTTTCTTCAAATTGTAGGGTAAGAACCCACCATTGAAGCATACTTTGAAACTTAATTTTATACTCAATGATGAACATTATTGAATCTCTTGTTGATGTAATTCTCTTGTCCTTATTCATGTGTAGCTAATTTGATTGCTAGGGGTATGTGCTTGATAGGGGTTTCGATTGGATTGAGTATTATTGATTTAGTCTTAGAATTACTTATTGTGCATGGATCTAATGCTCTCTTTAAGTTTTAATTAAAATATTTATGGTTGGAAACATAGATTGTATTTACTTATCTTTCTTTTGGTTGAAAAAGGGTATGGGTGAGAAAGCATTAGTGGGGAATTGAGTTTGGTAAGTGTGGGGTTGGGTTAGAGATAGCCAAAATCCATTTTCATAACTCATTCAAGGGTTAAGGCTAGAAATAACTTAATTCTTCTCCAAGATAATATGGGTAATTTGTTATATGATCTTGGGGTTCGAAACAACCCAAGTAGAATATACCTAAGTGGTTGAAAGTCATCGGGTACAATCAAATCCATGGCTATTCATGTTAGTAGTTGATTCTTTAGATTATTCAATTAATCCCAATTTTATCGACGATATGTCAATAGCATATCCCTAGTACTTGCTCTCATTATTGCTTCAATTTGCATTACCCTATTTTGGTATTGCTTTTAGAATCATATAGTGATATTATGTTTCTCCAACCATTACTTTATAAATTGTGATGCAATGATGCTAGTTAGTTTAGATTGATATACAACTTTAGTAGCAATCACTTTCCATTCCCTCTAGATTCGACCCCGACTCTTAGTTGGGTTAATTATATTTCATACAACCATGTAAACTCTTTTATTTGAGGAGTGGATTTGGATGTTATTAATTTTGGAACCTCAGCTTATGATGAGATTGCCGACAGAGGCAGGCAGGCTAGAGGCTGGATATCTAGTTTCATTGCAAGGCATACCCCAGTTTGGACTATGTCTGATACAACTAATATCTTCAAGAGGGATCTCCATCTTTCTGCCAAGTTTTGGTGGAACATCATCTATAGCAGGGTATGCCCGACAAAGAGCGACAACAAACTACCTCTTGGACAGGATCTTTTCATGGAATCTTTATGGATAAGTGGAGCATAGAAATTGGCCTGATGATCAGAGTGGAGCTGAAGGATCGAGCAGTGCAGACGACCAGCTCCCTCTCATTCCCGTGTCTTGTCACAACCCTACGCCAGAGGGCAAGGATACCTATCTTGCCGAGGGAGGATATTTTTATTAATGTTTGCCTGATAACTTATATCACCCAGATGTGGGCTGATACTATGGTCATCAGGGTGAATCAGTCTAGCTCCACCTTACCAGGGGGCCTATTACTGAGGGGAAGGGCATTCAGACTGAGGTGCCCACAAACCACAGCCTGCCAGTGAGGCAGACTTTGCAACAACAGCTTTAGCCACCACATCATCCATGCCAGTTGCTCCACCGAGGCCACAACTGATATCTAGGGACTCACTTATTGGGTTGGCCTCAAGGGTAGATAGAGAGGAGAGACAACTGGCACGACTAATTGAGGACATATCGGCCTTTGTGGCCACCATTGTTAAGCGAGCTCTTCAATCGCTCCGAGATATAGTGGGACCTCACATAAGGCTCTGAGATCATGATGGAGACCATGGATTCCTAGTCGCAGCAGCTGAAAGAAGGTGCTAGTGCGTTCGAAGCATTTCGTCAATTACTACGCCCTTCCTCATCTCTGGGTGCCTAGGTATTGCTAGACTCCCAGTAGATCTTGATGAGACCAGAGCTGTCGTGCTCGAGATGCAGATGCATGAGTGACTGCCAGTTGAGGGTCAAACACCACTGGTGGATAGGACACCACCAATAGCTAGAATTCTTGATTTTATTCCACGAGCGGTGCCTATCCCAGCAGTCCATACTCAACCCATGCCATCACCAATAGTCCCAGTCACAGGGCTAGCACTACACTGGAGTGGGTTCCTGCTTAGACTCAGCCCCAGACAAAGGTCAAGGCCCAAATAGATACTCCAAGCTTGCCAGCAGATAAGGGCAAGGAGATAGCTCCAGAGGCACCACCAGTTCACTTGTCCACTGTTCAGGCAGAGGCTCTCCGACGAGCGATAAAGGCATTGCGGTTGCACACCTATGGCCTAGCTTATGATGCAAAGGTTTGCTCCTCATTACCACCTAAGGATGATGTTCAGTAGCATGGTTTGAGTGTTACAGAGAGCTTTGTTTTTGCTACTTTCTTTCCCCCCATTGTATTTTGTTTTGCATATGCATTATGGACACTACATCTTTTAGGAGGGGGTGAATATTTTGGATGTGTGTTTGATTGTATGTGTTTTTGGTGATTGATTGATTGTATGATTTTTCAAAACTCTGGATTGTATAGCTGTATGCATTTGATGAGTTATGTGATATGTGGTGATGATCAATATAGTCCAAATTTTTACAGCTTTCATAATATAGCTTCTTCTTTTTCTTCTTAGATTAACTTCTTTTTGCTTTTGTAGTGTAGAACGCTCCTTGATTTTCTTAGCCATGGTTTTTTTCGGGGAGGCTTACTTTGTGTTGAATCTTACAAAATAAAATTTGCTATGTGTCATAGTACATAGTTTCGATGATGGATTTCTTTGACAACTTTCTTAAGGGTACCAACCTACTTTATTGAGTCATCTTACGATAAATAGAATGTTTTTTACTTAGGTGGTGGTGGCAATGTGGCTTTTTGCATGTTTGTGCTGGTTTTTGAAAAGAATACCCCCCCTCAAAATTTTTGCCATAGTTGTTTGACATTGAGTTGTATATCTCCACTTGTGACATGATATTGTCGGAAATGTGTCCTAGTTTAGAGTGATGTGTTAGTCAATTCTATATCCATGTGCCAATGTGTGGGAAAGGAAAATTGTATGTTCACCTGATTTGGTCTCACTCTAGAACTTTCCTTGATACTTGTGCCTAAGTATAGAAGTAACTATGTGTTGTTGAGATGAACTTTGTCCTTCTTTGTCCTTCACAAGCCAGATATACCTAAAGAGACCTACCAAATGATGCATGAATCACTAGTATCCCTCTTTGAGCCAATTGATCTTTTTGTTGATCAACTATAATGAAAACCAAAGCCAATTCTCAAGTTAAACCTCTTTTAAACCCATCCTCCTTGACACTTGAAAAGTAATGAAAAAATGATCTAAAAGTTGTAAGTTGTGGATGATAAGAAGGGGAAGAAAGAAATAGGCCAACAAGATATTGTATGAGCACATCCCATGGTGTAATTGAGCAATGAGCAAAAAAGAAGGAAAAAAAGAAAGCAAAAGAGAAAAACAAAAAAAAATGAAGCTTAAGCTCACAAAAATACTTTGGGATGTGAAAAATTCCAAAGCAAAAGATGGGATGAAAAGAAGGGATCAAAAAGGTGAAAAAGATTATGTAAACATGATGAAGTGGTCAAGGAGGGCAAGTGAGTCACCAAAAGCCTAAATTGTACCCTACCATCCCTCTAACCTTCATTACAAACTTTAAAAAGTCCTTAAGTGATCTCAACTCGGACACGCGAAAAGAAAGGAACTTGAGTAAATGGGCAAGCATATGGTAGCTGTGAGCTATCTTGTGAAATTCTTTGTGAGAGTTGAGTGCATTTCTCTTCTCTCTTTTTCTTGTGTGTCTTTCTGGTGTGCGTTGTCATTATTTCATAAAAAAGGACACTTTCCTTAGTCTATTGTGAGGGCATGTAGATTTGAATGGCTGGCATATTTCACTTCTCTAATTTGGGTATATGCATACTGATATGATTTCATGAGTGGAGGTTGCATGCTTAGTCCAAATGGTTGCGATAAAATTATGTTTGATTGATACAGAGGGTGGCTAGATTGAATTTGATGTGTTGATAGTTATTGTTGATAACCACCCTAGTTATGATAATTTGTGAGTCTAGGACATTAGTTTGGTTTAGAGTAGTTCTCTTCTTGGTTTGATTGAGGACAAGCAAATGCTTTAAGTTGGGGGTGTCGATGTGTTGGGGATTAGCGATGATCTTTGCTTCTTTTTGTAGCATTTTGCATGTCATTTGGAGTGAAATTAAGTAGAAACTAACCTTATTGTGTTGTGTTCATGATCCCAATACATTGGATAAAAAAAGGAGCTAAGGCTAGAAAATTGTTCAAAAGATGAGGCAAAAGATGGACTGTCAGTCTTAAGATAGGTTCATCCCTCAGTCTGTCCCTTCCAAGTTGTAAATTCAAGAAACCCAAAAAGTTGGGTCCCTAAAGTACAGTTGAAAGGATGGTCCGTCCTTCCAAAGAACGGCCGTCAATGGATAGCTGGATCAGTGATTGGAAGAATGGAATTTCTCCAGCACGGACCATCTTTTCAAAGGATGGTCCATCTCTCAAAGGACGACATATCTAGGGAGAGAAGAAAAAATATAAAGGATGGTCCATCCTTCCAAAGGATGGTCTGTCCCTGAACACTTGTCACTCCGATATTCAAATTTAATGAGCTTTTTAGAGTATATTATAAATAGATTTTTCTTGTAATTTTGAGAAGTTTTTCATTTCTTAGTTCATAGCTAGTATAGAGAGTAGGTTTTAGCCCTAGTTTTAAAATAAATTGTAGATTTAACTTTTGTAATTGAAGATTATCATCAATCAAGTAGAGATCTCAACTCCTATTGGTAAGAATGTCTCATTCCTTCTCTTATCTTTTTCTTCTAGCCATGATTCGCCGACATTTGATAGTGCATTTGATGCTTTTAACTATGAAAAATGAAAGTTCTTAAGAAACTTTTGTTATATTTGATTGTGTTTGTGTCTATTGTACAGGAAAATAAACAAAGGCAAGAGATGGTGTGAAATAGGCTAAAAAGACCATATGACGAGCCACTATATCTGTCGTCGAGCTTAAACAGATCAGTCGTTCTGGGACTTGGCAAGTGATGACAACTCTCATGGGTCATCAACTGCGTGACGGATCGTCATTTCCATCATCAGGCTTAATCATTAGCTCAAAAAAAGGATGAAAGTTGACGACCATAATGACGGACTTTCAAGCTTGGCATTGCCAATGTGTAGAATGGAAGATTAACTAGATAAGAGTGACGGACCATCACTTTGTCGACGGAGCGTCAACTTGGGCATCACATGAGAAGAGGGACTTCGATTTTCAGTACAATTTTGAATTATCCTATGCTATAAATAGCAATTTCTAGGTTTATTTTTGGGAGGAGACTTTTGTGAGAGAAAACATTGATTTGTACGTAACTTTTCAAAAGTTCTTGAAGAAATATTGTTGAGTATTGGAATTATAATCATGGTTTCATTCTCTTCTTTATAAGTTGAATCTTCTTTGATGATTATAATGGCTATTGTGATATCAATGATCATGTGCAACTAAATTCTATTACTAGGGTTCTGTGATTTATGGTACATTGATATAATTATGGTGTTTGATGTGTGAATTTGGTTAACATAATCATGTGTCTTATCACTTTTTCATTTTGAATGATTAGTTGCGAACATTATAATAAACCCTAGGTTTAACTTGCTTCAATAAAAAGCATAAATTTGCGTGAAAAGAATTGATAATAAGGATTCAAGCGGTTAACCCTTGTCTGATGATTAATGTCGTAATAAGATTAATAGACTTAGGTTAATTATTAGAGCTTAGTATTCATTAATCTTAGTTTGAGAATATAAGAGTATTATCTGTTTGAATTGGTTGAGAAACGTTTGGATGGAGTAATTAAGTCAACAACCTGCGCACGTAACATCAAACAAATCCACCATGGTAAATCACCGAATGTCGTTAAGAAATCATGATGATCATAACCCTAGTTTCTATTCTTCTTGGATTCAATTATAATAGATCATAGTTGGTATCTTTTTCTTATAACTGATATGGAAGTCCTAACAACTTCTCAAACCCCCATTTTTATGAAAATACTTGACTAAAAGTAAATAATCCACATAAGACTTAGTTTTCATCATACTCCCTATGGGATTCGATCCCAATCTTATGGGTTCTATATTTGTGACAACGACCACATTATGCTTATTATTGTGGAGGTGTAATTTGGGAGTATTAAATTTCAGCGCCGATGTCGAGGAGTACGGCCTTAGATTAAGTCAAGTATGTTTATTTGACCTTAATCTTATTTCCTAATTTTAATTTTATTTGTTTTTTATATTTATACAGGGTACAAGTCAGTGCATGCCTAGTACCGAAGTCGGGGCAAACCATTAACTCCTTACAATCCCGAACTAGAGAGAACTTTGAGGAGAGCAATGAATTCACATGAGCGTGAGGCAACAAGGTTACAGCTGCTCGCTACCGCTCAGGCTAGGGGAAACAATCAATATACACCTAACAACAGGAATTATGATGTTGTTAGGGATGAGCTGAATGAACAAGATATTGAGACTGAGGCCCCTGGAAATCATCGTTAGCCCCAGAGAGCTAGAGGACAACATCGACAGGCAAATCCATTTGATTATGAAGAGGAAGAAAATGACTTGGATGGAGTTGGTCCTACTAGAGCCATCATCTCTCTACCATTAGCTCCAAGATCTAAGTTCAACATCACAAGTATGATCCAGTTATTGCCAGTTGTTGAACTTGAAGGGCTCATTTAGAGGGTGGCTGGTGATGATCCTAATTTGCATCTGATGAACTTCGTGGGGATCTACAAGTCATTTGAGTTGCCAGGAGTGAGTCAAAATGCTATTCGTTAAGCTTGTTTTTATTTTCTTTATCTGGGAAGGCAACAATGTCGTTAAATGAGTCGCCACATGATTCGATCATGAATTGGATGGAGCTGAAAGATGCATTCATTGAGAGATTCTATCCACTTTCTAGAATGCTGCAACTGAGAGATGAGATAAATAACTTCAAGCAGCTACCTAGTGAGGCATTGCATGAAGCATGGCTAAGATTCAATAAGAAACTCAAGCAGTGCCCCAATCATAAATTATCTAATGAGCATCTGATGAAGACTTTTTATAGGTTTTTAAACTCGGCAACTAAGCCGATTGCTGATACTGTGACTGGAGGGTCATTCATGTCACGAACTTACACTAAAGCAGCAACTATATTGGATAGAGTCACCAAGACTAATAGGGCATGACATACTAGAGACTCTGAAGTCTCGGGTAACACATATTTAGTTAGTTTAACTGCAGAGCAGCGTCGAAAATAAGAGGAGAGAGACCAAGATATAGCGCATTTGAAAACCCAGATGGAGTTGATTATTAAACATTTGCTTGCAGGTGGTGCTGAGAAATTCAATGTTCTGGGTAAGGTTGCTAGACAAAAAGAGCATGAGTCGGACTCTGAGGAAGAAGCTAAGTATCTAAAAAACATGGGGGTTTTCGGACCAATGGCGAAGGAAACCAAGGTCGAAACTATTCAAAGGACAACTATTATGATAGAGCTGGTTACAGAGACCGAGAACAGGTCAACTGGAAGAGCAAAGAAAGCTACAAGAATGATCTTACAGGTTATATGTGCCTCATCGGATCTGTGAGCGAAACAATGATGATTTAGGAAGTTCTAAGATGGAAGAAATGTTGTCCAATGTATTGTAAAGAGTTGAATCTACTAACTACCGAGTTAAGGACATCAAGAGTGACCTCTCCAATGTGAGTCAACTTGTGTACTCACACTCCACTGTCATTAAACAACTGGAGTATCATATGGGGCAAATGTCTGCAACCCTTAATCAGAGGAAAAATGGTGCCCTGCCAAGTGATATAGTGCAGAACCTGAGGAAGGATGGTCATTGCATGGAATTTACACCAGAAGTGTTAAAAAGTCAACTGAAACAACCCTTCTTAGTGTAGAGTAGGCTGAAGAGTTATCTTTAGAAACAGAACTTACAGCTGATGATGAGGTGGAGCAGATAAATCTAGCTAATTCTATACTGAAGATGAGGTGGAGCAGATAAATCTAGCTAAGTCTGTAGAGCCAGTAGTTACGACAAACAGCCAGAGAGATGAAGGTAAAAAAAAGGAAAGGAGGTGTTAAAGCCATTGAATCAAATTCCTAGACCCCACCTCCATTTCCTCAAAGGTTAGAAAAAAGGTGGAAGATGGCAAATTCCACAAATTTATTTCCATGTTGAAGCAGCTTTTAGTCACTATTCCATTAGGTGGAAGCCCTCGAGAAGATGCCAAGTTATGCCGAGTTCACGAAGGACTTGGTCACAAAGAAGAGAACTGTTAGTTATGAGCCAGTGGATAATCTTCATCATTGTAGTGTGATTTTTTCACGCTCACTATTTCAGAAAAAGAAAGACCCTGGTGCATTCAATATTCCATGCATTATTGGTGCATTCAATTTTGCCAAAGCATTTTGTGACTTAGGCGCGAGCATTAATTTGATGTTTTTGGCGATATATAGCTAGTTGGGCTTGGGAGCCACCAAACTGACTACTATGATGTTGTTGATGGCAGACCGGTTAGTTAAGAGGCCTGTGGGATTTCTCTACGACGTTCTAGTTAAGGTAGAACACTTTATATTTCTTGAAGATTTCATAATCTTGGATTGCAAAGTTTACTTTGAAATCCCGATAATTCTAGGCAGACTATTCTTAGCAACTAGGTGAGCATTGTTGATATGGAGAGTGGAGAATTGACATTCAGATTGAATGATGAGGAGGTAAGATTTAATGTCTGAAAATCCATAAAATAGCCAACAGAGATGAACGTAGTCTCTGTGATTGATATTCTTGATGAAAGTGTAGTTGAAGTACTTAAGGAAGAGAGATATGTTGTTGAAACTCTAGCTAAAGTGATGATGAATTTTGAGGAAGACAACACCAGGGAGTATGAAGAGACGTGAATGCTCTATCAAGTATGGGGTCTTATTCTTATGCTCCAAAAAAGTTAGATTTGGACTTGAAGAATAGACCAACACCTCCAACAAAGCCCTCTATTGAAGATCCATTATTGCTGGGGTGAAAGCATTGACCAGTCATTTACATTATGTTTTCTTGAGAGATAATAAAACACTCCCAGTCATCATAGTAGCTAAGTGGTTAGAGTAGTAGGTTGAAGCCTGATCTCTATGTTGTAACGATTTAAGAGAGTAATTAAGTGGACAATTGCTAATATTATCGGGATCCCACCCGAATTATGCACAAGATTTAGTTGGAGGATTATTGTGTGCTGAGCAGAGAGCACCAGTGCATACTTAACCTACCAGTGAAAGAGGTGGTGAAGAAGGAGATAATTAAATGGCTGGATGTAGGTGTCATATACCCAATCTCTGACACTAAATGGGTGAGTCCGGTGCAATGCGTCCCCAAAAAGGGAGGCATCACTATGGTGGCCAATGAGCGGAATGAGTTGATTCCAGGCATGTCTGTATGGATTACCAGAAGTTGAGCAAACTAGACACTCAAAAAATCACTTTTCAATGTCATTTATGGATTAGATGTTGGACAAGTTGGCAGGCAGAGGTTGGTATTGCTTCTTAGATGGTTATTCGGGATGTAACCAAATATCAATTGCACTTGAGGATCAAGAGAAGACTACGTTTACTTGTACTTATGGGACATTTGCTTTCAGATGCACGCTATTAAGTTTATGCAATGCGCCTGCAACTTTCCAGAAGTGTATGATGTCAATTTTTTCTGATATGTTGGAAGACACCTTGGAGGTTTTTTTTGATGACTTTTCAGTCGTAGGTGACACATTTAAGGACTGCTTAGTCAATCTTGGCAATGCCTTGAAGCAATGTGAAGAAGCAAACCTTGTGGTTAACTAGGAGAAATGCCATTTCATTGTGAATGAAGGCATTGTTCTAGGGAACAAGATATCAGAAAAGGGCATCAAAGTGGACAGGGCAAGGATTGAGGTGATTGAGAATTTCCTCCACCAATCTCTGTGAAGGAAGTCGGACCTTTCTAGGTCATGCAGGATTTTATCGGAGATTCATAAAAGACTTATCCAAAATTGCCAATCCATTGTATAAGTTGTTGGAGAAAGAAACCAAATTTGTGTTTGATGAAGTGTGTCTGATTTGCAAGCCTTGAAGAAAGGTTGGTGGCTGTCCTGATAATTATTGCTCCAGATTGGTCACAACCATTCGACGTGATGTGTGACGCAAGTGGGGTTGCACTTGGAGTTGTGTTAGGGAAGAAGAGAGTAAAGATTTTCCACCCCACTTACTATACTAGTAAGGCATTAAATGTGGCACAAAAGAATTACACGGTGGTCGAGCAAGAATTACTGGTAGTGGTATATGTCTTTGAAAACTTAGGGCATATTTTCTTGGCACCAAAGTGATTGTGAATACTGATCATGTTGCCTTGAGATACCTCATGGTGAAGAAAGATGCAAAGTCAAGGTTGATAAGGTGGGTACTTCTGCTGTAGGAGTTTGAATTTGAAGTCAAAGATCAAACAGGGTGTGAAAATCAAGTAGCAGATCACTTATCCAGACTTAAATATGAGGGATGAGTGGTAAATAAAGAGGAGATTGATGACTCATTCCCTGATGAGCAGGTATTAGCTTCATCCTTTTAATCTTATTCCCTGGTTTCCTAACTTTGCCAACTATATTGTTAGTGATATGATGCTGGAAGATTTGACTTTCCATCAGCAGAATAAATTCCTTCATGACGTAAATAATTACTTCTAGGATGAGCCATATTTATTTTGGGGTATATGTTCATAACTTGATAAGGAGATGTGTTCCAGAAGCAAAAATGTTGTTTATTCTGGAGGCTTGCCATTTATCTCCTATTGGGGGACACCATGGTGTTGCTCGAACAACTCAGAAAATCTTGCAATGTGGGTACTACTAGCCCAAGAAACACAAGGATGCACATGATTTTGTTAAGTCTTGTGAACAATGCCAAAGGCAGGGAGCTATATCTAGAAGGCATGAATTGCCTATGACCCTCATCCTAGAAATTGAATTGTCTGATGTATGGGGCATAGACTTCATGGGTAAATTTTTGAGCTCGTATGGCCAGAATTACATCTTGGTGGCAGTCGATTATGAATCAAAATGGGTAAAAGTTGTGGCATTGAAAAATAATGATGGAAAGAGCATCGCTGCTTTCTTGAAGAAGGAAATATTTTTCTCAAGGTTTGGTACTCGGAGAGCTATTATCACTGACAGGGGATCTCACTTTTACAATAAAGTTTTCAGTGCTTTGCTGGCGAAGTATGGAGTTAAGCAGCACAAAGTGGGTACCCCCTACCATTCACAGTCAAGTGGTTAAGTGGAGGTATCAAACTAGGAAATCAAAACCATCCTGACTAAGATAGTGAATGCTAACCGAATAGATTGAGCTCGAAAAGTTGATGATGCACTATGGGCATATCAAATGGCATTCAAAATTCCCATTGGGATGTCCCCATACTAGTTAGTGTTTGGAAAATCTTGTCATCTTCCTATTGAGCTCGAGCATAAGGCTCTATGGGCACTTAAGAAGCTCAACTTGAGCTGGAGCGAGGCTACACATTTGAGGCTTGATCAGATAAATGAGATGGATGAATTCCGTCAGAGAGCATATGAGAGGGTTACTTATGATGATTCATCAGTATGAATTATCAAAATAGAAGAAAAAATTATGTATTCTGGATAAGCGCAATGATAGAAATGATGAACCATCATACTAAGGACGAGCTGTCACTTTGCATCGTCAGATGTGAAAGAAACTCATAGGCTTCTGGATAAGCACGACGACTGAGTTGAGAGCCGTCAAATACTTGATGAGCCATCATTAATGTTGTCAGATGTGGTCACACCAACTTGGGTTTTGAATAAAGCAACTGTATATCTGATAGATCGTCATTCACTCGACAAACTATCATGTACTCCATCGCTTGAGAGGACTTGAAATCATTGTATGCACAAGTATGCAGATCAAGTTGACGGACCATCGGGAACCTTACGGGACATCATCTCCACTATCATCTAATCAGGTATGTTTTGTTTTAACAAACCCTACCTGGTCCAATCCAAACCTCATAACCTAGATCCGATCCAATCCGATCCCTGCACATTTATACCACAATCATTTTTTTAGTTCTTTCTTTTTACGTTTTATTTTCTTCTACCCTACTCTTGCAAACACTTAACCTCTATACCTCAACTTTCAAACCCATCATCGCTCACTCAATCCCCTTCTTTCCCCCTTAAATAACTACTCAAATTTTTGCTCCCGTTTGAATCGTGGTGGTTAGAGAAACATGTCAAGTTGTAATTCACTTAACAAGTTTGTTGTAACTTTACTTCATGTTCTTTGTATATAGGGTAGGTTTTGTTAATTGGTGATGTGGGTTGTAAAACCCCAAAAGTTCCCAAGATTAAAATTCAGGATTTGGAATGAGCTTAGCAGAGAAATCTGCAACATTTCCTCAGTACGACTCAAGGTACGAGTCGTAGGCCGATTGTATGGGTCGTAGGAAGACCCGTGATTCAGATCAGATAATTCATTTTCCCAACCACGATTCCCCACCATGAGTCGTAGTATGTGGGTACGACCCGTGGCCAGAAGTCACGACGAGTCTTTTGGGTTAACAAGTGGATGATTGTACGGTGATGGTACAACTCGTAGGAGGGAGTTACGGGTCATGGTATGACTCGTAGGGTGTAGCAACAAGTCGTGATGAGGAGTTGTGGTTAAGTCATAATTGGTGAGGGTGGATGATTCAACGACTGTCAGTACGACTCGTAGAAGGTCACTACGAGTCGTAGTGAGCGAGTCGTGGCCAGATTCAGAGGATTGAGAAGTGGAAACTACGAGAGGTGACGACGAGTCGTTACTTCATGGTATGACTCGTGGTATGAGTCTTGGTCAGGGGCAGAGCAGTTTTTTAGGGTTTCTTATTATTGGAATTTTTGTAATTTGTAAGCCCTAGATTCCTAAAGTACGTTGTTTTAGGTTCTACCTTGCACGATTTTAAAGGCCTTTCATGCCTAAACCCCCATTCTCTCAACTCTCCTTCTTCCTCCTCTCTTCTAAAAAATTCTAGGGTTTCACCAAGGCGTTCTTCAAGCTTCAAGGAAGAGTTTCGAGTGGGATTTTTATCTACCAGGTATGCGGGACTTCAACAAGGATATTCTTCCATACTTGTGCCCCAAAATATTTTAAATAAGAATCCGATTTAATTTATTTAGAATATCATGATCTATGGCTTGAATAATAGGTAATTTCTTCTTCATTCTTTTTCTTAAATGCAAATATTTACTGCAATTATGGAATCTATTTCGGATGTTAATTTGATGGGTTGCTTGGAATATGGATCATATGTTGGGAATGCATGAGGATAACATGTTGTTCATAAATTGTCTTGAGTAATGAATGGGTGTTGATTATTGTTTAATTAATTTTTGTAGCCATGCATGAATATGAAGAAATTGTGAAAATATAGGTTGAGTATGTATGGGTGTAGTATGTTCTTCCTAACTCAATTTAAGCGTTGAATGGGAATTGTTCGTTTCTCCTTTGTTACTATAGAAATTCATGATTTTAATGGAAGTGTGGAAATATAGCATGATTAACCCTACTGACTTGAATATAATATGGATGACCATGTTGGATTGAGTAGGAGTTGTGGGCTTGAGTAATTGAATGTAAATTATGTGCCATCACCATGTTCTAGAATTAATTGATTGGGCATGGAAAGATTGCATCTCCACTGTTGAACTTCTAAGCTTGGGCAGATTCTATATTGTTTTTCCTTACTAAAATTGTTTTTATAAAAATCTTGGAATCTAAAGCGCACGTGGCTAAAGAGTTCACAAAGGAGTTATTATAACAAGTGTGTGGAATGTTGTAGACCTAAATAAACGAAGTAATGTATCTTGATAGAGTATGAATTGTATTTTACAAACCATGTATGATCTCATATTACATGTTGAATGTGATGAACTTGGAATTTGGAATGTCATGATAGTATATGCATAATGTGACTCTGTAGAATGCTCATTAGCGTAAGATGCTTGAGATAGCTATTGATTGAACTCCATGATGAGGTGAATTATGATAATAACTCATGAAAATGATATTTCAACTATTGGGTTTATTAGAAAGTAGCCCCCATCCTATTGATGAGAATGTTGTATGATGAAAAATCAGTAAATCTACTTGTCTCTGATTAGCTGGTGCAATTTAGATTACTTCTAGTCAGACAGGATTATCGTTAGCAAGAATGATTCCCTAGTCAGCCGGGATTCTCGTTAGCAAGAATGTTTCCCTAGTCAGTCGGGATTCTCGTTAGCAAGAATGTTTCCCTAGTCAGTGGGGATTCTCATTAGCAAGAGAATTTCCCTAGTCTGTCGGAACTCACATACCTAGCTACTAGCCATGCATGTTTCTCCTCCTTCAGTCAGTACTAACATCCCTAGCTAGTTAGTGACTCGCTATATTAGAGCCTTCGCTCCCTTAGACAGTCGGGGACCCTCATGATATCAGTCACAACATTGCATCTTTGTATCATTATGATTACTACTTTTGTGCATCATTGAACTTATAATAATGCATGTCCTTATAATATGATTATGTTTATATGAATATGTGGATCTCATACCA
>JACEIK010007511.1:0-23614 GCA_018107945.1 Datura stramonium | reverse complement strand
TTGTATTTAAGTGTTGTTAAGATTTCTATATTATGGGTTATATTAGATTTTGTTATCAGTTCCGCTTATCCATATTGTTAGTTGTCTTTTATGTTAAGTGTATGCTATGATTATGTCATGGGTCGACTTGGAGTCTCTCGGGGTTCCTTGTTCTATGTATACGATCCGGGTCTACTCTCGAGTCGTGACATGGGTAAAGTGGAATTGGATTATTTTCTTGATCTTTCATGACTAGTTCTAGCCCTAAGAGACTTATAGTGAGAAACAATTGGATTTTCATATTTAAGTGTTGTATTACTTTGGAAACCTAAATTTGTACAGTGCATATTTCCTATGATGGATTGAGTAATGACATTCTTAAGGAAAATAGTCATATTGTCTATTTGTCTTAGTTGTTTCTTTGGTCCTGGGATACATGGTGAGGGGAAGTCTGAGTGCCCACCATTGTTGTGCACAAAATGGTAGCCTGACGAGATAAATGATGGGTCTTCACTTGTCCGATGGACCATCACTATCATCATCAATGCTTGACTAAGCATTAATCATATGTGGTCATCTTGATAACGGACTGTCACATCCACCGTCACTTATGGATTTCACTAGTTAAGCGTGACGGCTGAAGTGATGGACCATCACCACTCACCGTCACTGGCATGTGAAATTATTGGAGTTACTGGATACGCCTGACAAAGGGAATGATGGAAGTTCTCCTAGGTGATGGTCTATCATCCTCTCTGTGAAAAGCGTCAACCTGTCAGTTATTAACAGTGGTTTTACATGTCTTTTCAGATAAACCTTGGCACTAATAGTTCAAATATTGCAGGTAACCATACCCTCTAAATTCCAACCTACCAAAGGTGGTGCACTAAGGAGGAAAAATACAACTGAGACAACACACCACCTTAGAGATGAAAACACCGACTTCGAAGGGGAGATATAGAAGATTGGGACAGAGGACCATTGCCGGCTTACCAAACTAGATCTATTGCTAGACAACAAGATGCTAATTTCAAGTCTGATGAGGGAGATGATTCTTCAACAAATAGATCTAGTTTAGGTGGTGCCGGCTTTGATTCATATGAAGAAAGTGGCAATGAGGCCACAAGCAAACCGGCAAGGGACTCTGAGCCACTGAGGGGAGATGCCAGGATTCAGGGATAGTATGTGATAGCAAGTCAAGAGGGCTGATAAGTATTTCCAGGAAGGCCTCACTACCACAATGAGAGGACATCTCAGGCAGAGCATTGCTGAGAAAGTTAAGATCATGGACTTTGAGTTGCCCGAACCTAGATATTGAGAGAGGGTATAAATTTTACAATATGGAATGGATGGGTGAATCACCGGGCAATTATTACCCCAACATGGTTCTTGAATTCTACGCGAACTATGTAGCCACTCTAGACGATCAGTGCAAAAAGGGGAAAAAACCAACAGAGATGCACATGCTACTGCATGTACCAGTCCATGGAGAAATAGTATACATCTCAGCAGCTACCATCAATCGAATGCTTTATGGGCCTGACTTTACGTCACCAGCAAGAAATACAGAGTTTGACTATCGAATGAGAGAGTGACATAATCAGTATCGGTGGTTAGCACAGGTTCTAACAGATGGTCAACCCTCTTGGCTGACAAATACCTAAAAGAGAATTATTAAGTCCACATTGATGTTTGCAGCAAAATTTTGGTGGATAGTGGTGCGGCTCTGACTATTTCCAAAAAAGGGAGATAATATTTTGGCCAAAGATAGAGCAGTACTAATAGTCAGCCTGATGTTCGGGTTCCCGTTGAACATGGGAGTGATTATCACCAATGAGATACACAGAAGGGAGGTACAGTTATCTACATCACTGCTATTTCCATGCTTAATTGCCTGATTTTGCAGAGAAGCTTATGTCCCAATATTAGCCGAAATTGATGTTGAGAGAAATGCAACCAATAAGTATGACTTGAAGAAGTCTAAGGATGAAACAAGGTATGACAAAAAACTTCACAAACTAGTCATTGAGGTATTTGGGTCCGGTGGACCAAGTGCAAGAGTAGCTGAGCAACTACCGAACCCGCTAAAGCAGTGACAGGGATGGAATCAGTTGGCCATGCTATCCAACTTCCCAGATCCACACTATCCATATCTAGTGCAAATGTAGCACAACAGGGAGTAGAATAAGCTGAGACATCATCTGTTGTGCATCCATCCTCACAGTATGCACTCACGCCAACAAATTTTTCTAAGGTGGTACGGAAAGCAGACAGACATGAGAAGCAATTGAAGTTGTTTGTTGAGCAGCTGGGTACTTTTGTAAACAGAGCTATCACTGCTACTTTGGAGCTGTATGTGAGCCTTCACACTCACATAATGACATGAAGGCACGGGTGAATGACAGACTGAAATATCTTACCGTGCAGAACTTAGAAAAATTTGCAGTCGAGTTGAAGAAAGCTCAAGATGACATTTCCAAGTTGCAATAAGAGAGGCAAACTTATAAGTTCCCAAATCCAGTATTTATGGAGTCGAAGGAAGAGGAGGCATTTCTAGATCTATAGGGCGGGTAGCCTAAAATAGTAGGTTAATGGCTAAGAGAAGGTGCTGGAGATAAGACCAAATCACATAAGAAGAAGCACAAGAAAAGGAAAAAAGAAAAAGCAGAGTTGTGAGAGGATCAGAGACTCTCTATAGTAGGAAAGGAGATGAGACTCGAGGAGATGTGAGCCCCTGTTGATGGGGCCTCCTCTAGTTCAACACCCAGAGCTGAGGGCATGCAACTAGTGTTACAGTTTCTTCAAAGTCGCAGACTCTCATTAGACCACCTCTAGCTACAGAAGTTGTTCCTCCTGATACTATGAGCGCGCCGGTCACCACTGGCACCACTATTGAGGTCCCTGGGGTTACACTGCCCCAGACTATCGTTCCAGACTCAAGAGCATAGAGCATCACAGGTTTACCCTACTTCCAGTTTGAAATTTTTGATAGGTGCATTGGGGACAATGCCAGTTTTTTATAGGGGGTGGGGGTACCTGTGAGTCTATCACACCACTTGAGATTTTTTGTTGCCATGTTTCTTTTCCCTCAGGTGTGCTATCTAGTAGATTCAGTATGTTTAGGTTGTTTCTGAATTAGTTTTGTGATTGTATCTATAAAAGAAAATTTAGGAAAATTAGAGCAATTATTAGCAATAAACTCTTTTCGTTAAAGTGTTGGAAAATGGAGACTCCTACAAATTTTTGATGTGGCATGTGTGTATTTTTGTAACATATTCACCTTGTTGGATCTGTGCATGACATTTCTTGTATATTGATGTAGAACAGGTGCTTAAGTTAAAGCATATTCTGATAATTAGTAGGTCATAGTGCAAATTTGTACCAAGTGTGTGTGAGCTGAATTGCTATTGTTCTTAACTTGTGCATGCATCTAGAATGTGCCTTTTTTATCTTGCTAAGGTTGTAGAGAAACCGACTAGGAAAGGATCATAGGTTATCTTTTGTGATCAGTCCACCAAGCCTATATGACTACCCAAATAATGTGAACAATCTCTTGATCACTGATTTTGAGCCTAATTGACTCATTCATTTCATAGCCTATTTGTCTACCCAATTTTTTAATAATAAACCTGCTTTGGCCCTGGTCCCTCCTTGGACATTGTGTACCTCAACTCAGACAAATCGCCTAAGTTGAGGGTGGCTACAATAGGGGTGCATAAAAAGGTTGGGAGTGAAAAGTAGAATTTGATGGTTGAAAAGAAGATGGTGTGGTGTGGTTGATAATGAAAAAGAAAAGAAAAATAGAGTTCCAAAAAAAAAGACAAGAAAATAAAAATAGTAACATCTTGATGAAGGAAAAGAGAATCAAAATGGAAACTGCACCCATGAGTTAAAAATGGAAATGAATAAAGGAGAATAAGGGAGAGAAAATAAGAGTGGAACAAGAGAAATAGTGTAGCGCCAAGGAGGGTCAAGTCACTTTTTCCATACATACCATACCCATACCCAAGCCTACATTACGAGATAATAAAGTCTTATCTTAGTCCTAGTCAAGTGTCCGAAAATAACCTGAAACAGTGATAATGAGGGCAAGCTTATGGTATTGCATGTTCTTTGCTAGAATATTTTTGTGAGAGAGTGTTTTGTTCTAGTCCCCATGTAAATAATGTTGTATGTGAGTTGGGACTTCTTTGTGGCAAGGGCACTAGAAAAACACTGTTAATTTCTGGTTGTTAGGATAGTCGTTATTGGTGTATGCAAAGTGATATGTGAATATAATGATATCATCCTTACATCCTCATGAGTCAAGGTGTTAAGTGAGTTCCATATGTACATGGTGTGTCTGTAAAAAGGGAGTTGTAATGGTAAAATAAGTTGTTTTGAGTACAACGACTGTTGTAGTTTGTTCTAAGTTTCTTTTAGCTGAATGTGGTATTTGTGTGTTGCTTGAGGACAAGAAAATATTCTAAGTTAAGGGTGCTAATGTGCTGGAATTTGATGCCGCATTTGATGCTTTTAACTATGAATAAATGCAAATTCTTAAGAAACTTTTTTTTAGATTTGATTGTTTTGTGTCTATTGTACATGAAAATAAACCAAGGCAAGAGGTGGTGTGAAACAGGTTGAAAAGACCACATGATGGCCTAACTAAAGGGCTATCAACCATGTGATGGGCCGCCACATCTATCATTGAGCTTAAACAGATCAACCCTTCCTAGACTTGGCAAGTGACAGCAACTCTGACGAGCCCGCCAATCGTGTGACAGACCGTTATTCCATCTTTAGGCTTAATGAGCAGCTGAACAAAAAGAGCGAAAGTTGACAGCCATAATAACAAACCGTCAACTAGATGACGAACCATCAAACTTGGCATCACCAATGTGAAAAATGGAGGATTCACTAGATAAGAATGATGACCCAAGTGATGGACCATCATCTTGTCGATGGAGCGTCAACTTTGCGTCACATGAGAAGCGGGACTCCAATTTTTAGTGTAATTTCAAATTATCCTAGGCTATAAATAGCAACTGCTAGGTTAATTTTCAGGAGGAGACTTTTGTGAGAGAAAACATCGATTTGTACGTTATTTATCGAAAGATCTTGAGGAAATATTGTTAAGTATTTGAATTATAATCAAGGTCTTACTCTCTTCTTTGTAAGTTGAATCTTCTTTGATGATTATAATGGCTATTTGATATCAATGATCATGTAAGGCTAAATTCGATTATAGGGTTGTGTGGTTCATGGTAGATTGACATAATTATGGTGATTGATGTGTGGATTTGGTTAATGTAATCGTGTGTCTTATCACTTTTTTTATTTCTAATAATTTCTAATGGTTTAAAATATTAAAATAAACCCTAGGTTTAACTTTCTTGAGTAAGAAGTATAAAATCTAGGTAAAAAGAATTGATAATAAAGATTCAAGGTGTTAACCATTGTATGACGATTAATGTTGTAATAAGATTAGTTTACTTAGGTTAATTACTAGAGATCCGTATTCATTACTCTTAGTTTGAGAATATAAGAGTATTATCTATTTGAATAGGTTGAGAAATATTTATATAGAGTAATTAAGTCAATAAGCAGCACACATAACATCAAACAAATCCACCACAGTAAATTACTGAATATCATTAAGAAATCATGATGATCATAACTCTAGTTTCTATTTCTTCTTAGATTGAATAATAATAAATAATAGTTGTTATCTCTTGCTTATGACTAATATTGAAGTTCTAACAAATTTTCCGAACACTATTTTTATGGAAATACTTGACTAAAAGTAAATAATCACATAAGACTTAGTTTTCATCATACTCCCTATGGGATTCGACAACATCCTTATTGGTTTCTATATTTGACAATGACCACATTATACTTCTTATAGTAGATGTGTAATTTTGTCATATCAATCTATGGGTAACTAAATCCAGATCTAGGGTTGTGAACTCAATGGGTTGTGAACCCCAATGATACCAATGAGTTAAAATTGAGTTTGGGCTATTGAACATTTGATTGATTTTTGCTTTGTAGCTTGTGATTGGTGGTGAGAATCATCCAATCCTGCCCAACTACCCTTATGATGCTTGAAAGAGCAAATTTGGGTTGGGTTAGCCTCAACCAACAACGATTCAAGACATAACCCTTGTTTAATGGATTCTCCTAGATATAGGTTGAATTTAAAATTGACAAACAAGCAATTGGATAGATGGAGTTCTCTTCAATTTGAAAAAATTGAAGTCAATTGACACCTATGGTGATGTTGAAAGTCACCCATGAGTTTCCTACATAAATTGTTTTCATGTTCAACCCTAGCCCTCTCTCAATTCTTTCACATTGCATGATTTGGGGGAATCGACCCAATATTTGGGTCACTTCCCTAGAATTATCTCTAATTGCTTACAATCATAGCATAATACAATTGGTAGTTGTAGCTAAATTCCTTCACTCTCAATCCGAATAGTTTATAATATTGCAATACTTTACTATTTAGTACTAGATAACTTAGTCTTCGATTAGTCCCTATGGGATTCGACCCCAACTCTTTATTGGGTTTCTATATTTGAATCAATCATTTAGACTACCTTATATTGGGAGTGGATTTGAATGACATCACCTTTCACTAGTGGTCGATGCATCCTGGGCTCCAATACTAGATCCCTGAATTGGAGTATGTGGCCCATTTTGGGTCTGCATCCTAGTTTGTGGATGCAATTTAGTTGCATTCCTCTAGATTTAGACAGTTGTAACACCCCAAAATTTTCTAAGATCAAACCCATGGTTGAACCATTGAAAAGAAGGAAAATATTACCAGAGTCACAAGACGACTCAAGGGATGAGTCATTGTAGGGAACAACGACCCGTTGTGTCGCTCGCGGTAAGTCCCCAATAAATATTTTCAATAAAACAATGAGCCCAACAACGACTGGTTGGAGGATCCAACGGGTCATCCTGAGTGGTCGTTGAATGGGGTTCATAAAAGCCCTAGGTCTAAGTCAGTGATGACGAGAGAATATGATGAGTCGTTGTTTAAAGTAAGAACTCGTTCTTTCTGGTCGTTGGTTGGAGCATTAGAAGAGTAGCATAATTTTCCCTTGAAGCAATAGATAGAGTAACGAGTCGTTGTTTCATACAATGGCTCATCCTGGATAGAACTTCAGTAGATTACCAAAAGTGTTTCACATACAACGGACGATCCAACAGCCTGTGGTATGCTACGACGACCCGTTGGAGTGGTTGTTGTAGTCAATAGGCAGTTTTTTATGAGAATTCCCCGGTAATTCCATAAATTCTCGAGATCCTAACTTTCTAATGACTCCATTTTAAGCCCTGAAAGGAGTGTTTTAAGAGGGTTTAGTATATCCTAAGTAATTAGACTCCCATGCATGCAAGATATTGAGATTCTCTTTCAAGATCAAGCTAGAATTCTCCTTAATTTCATCCCCAATTCTCTTGGGCTTTTAGGGCTAGTTTGAAGATCAGTTTACCCAGGTATGTAGGGCTATGAATGAGGGTTTTTTTCCACCCTCATGCCAATTCTTCTTTTCAAATTCATGAATCCAAGTTTTTAATCAAGTGAATTGATTCCTAGGGTTTTAACCTAATTTAATGAAATTACCTATGATATGTTTATGGGTCTTATACGCTCATGATCTAAAGTATGTTTTAAGTCTAATGGACAGATTTTATACTCAATTTAATTATAAATTCTTGTATTCACATTATTATAAACTATGCCCTGTTATGCCTATCTTATGAAGATCAAGCTTATATTCCATGATTTCAAGCATGATGAATTATCAAAGTATGCATGAATGTTTATAAATTCTCAACTTATGATCCCATGATTTTGACTTATAAAGTCTATTTCAAGTATACATGATTTTATGATTTGGGTAAGACCATGCAAGTCAGGTATTCTTATTATGATTTTAGCCAAGACTAACAAGATCAGTTTGTGATATAATTTGGAGTCAAGACTCCCAATGCAGTTTATG
Source organism: Datura stramonium (assembly GCA_018107945.1). Lineage (NCBI taxonomy): Eukaryota > Viridiplantae > Streptophyta > Magnoliopsida > Solanales > Solanaceae > Datura > Datura stramonium. Next base: position 15,635 of record JACEIK010007511.1, on the reverse strand, counting down.
ATATAACTTGGAGTCAATACTACTAATGTTCAGATTTAAACTATGTCTTGAGAATATGATTATATGAGCAATATGTATATTTTGGGAGTAGTGTCTAGCACCGAGTAGGCTAGGGGTTTTGAGGTTCCCCGGTCTCATAAACTACACACCAACATATGTATATATTTGGGACCTCTCAAGAGAGTGCTTCCCCCGCCCGAGGGCACACCATGATATCACACCTTATTCATCCTTCGCCCTGGAAAGGCTTAGGATAGCTCTCCTCTCTGTGGGAAAGACGTGGGATCATCATGCGCTCATACATGGTGATTGTCAGTTATGACGAGTCTCCCATTGTTTCTCATGCTTTCGGTTATTTACGTTCATATATTATGATAGTATGTTTTACAATAGATTTGACCCAATGATCAGTATATGAGCTTTTACTTACGATTTTAGATATGAAAAGTCATATGATTTCTATTTATAAATCTTGGGTCATTACATTCAATCACATTAACTAGATTATGATTATGGTTATCTTAGTTACAGTTTAGCATGCAATCCTTACTCTCATGATCTTTCCATATACAAGAATATTTTCAACTAATGATTTATTAAGCATGTTTTACTTTCCTTACATACTCAGTACATTCCAAGTACTGACTACATACTGTATGCTATATCGTTTCATGATACAGGTTTAGGTGATCCATCCCAGTCTTGCCGATAGCTCGCCCCCATATCAGCCAGTTCAACCTTACTTTGGGTGAGTCCTCATCGTCCGAGAATATTTATCAGTTCAGTTTTGTTTTGTCAGTATTGATTTAGTCTTGGAGATAGTTGGGGGGCTTTTCCCAGCATCTCATCAGATAGTAGAGTCTTTTCATACGTAGATTAGAATGTTCAGCTTTGAGATTTAGCATTGTGATGTTATCATTTGATATACATTTATGTTATTCAGACTTCCGCTTATTCATGTTTAAGATTTCAGTTCCTGCTTTAGCTCATGTTCTTGAGCTGCTATGTACATGCCATGGATTGGCTTGAAGCCATCCATGGCTCTAGGTCTCGTGTCTCGATATGGGGTCCCAGCTCGGGTTGTGATAGTAGTACGTTTCAGAGGCATGATATGAAACACGTGAATGCATGAGTTAGGAGGAAGTCTTTATAGAGTTATGCTCTATTTCACGATCTAGAGTATGAAAGAAGGGGTGTATTTCCTAATTCCCTGTAGTCTCCGTATTATAGATGTGGCACGCTTTAGATTTATAAGAATACTACTAGACGCGGCTTCATGACATCTTAGGAATCGTTGAACCTAAAGCTCTGATACCATGTTTGTTATGCCTCAAGTCTATACATGGATGTGGCCGGCACTCAGACCACCTAATGATCCAAGTTAATCCTTAGCCTTTCTTACTACTAGTTGAGAATACAATAAAGTAATGTAGAAGCTGAAACTAAGTGAGCTTAAGGTAATAAAATAGACTTTATTAACTGTAACTGAAAAGAATATTATAAAGTAACATTATTGACAAAACTCTAACTAATCTATGAAGCCACTATAACTGAAGAATAGGTTCCACGAGAAAGCTCCCATGGCTACATTAAGTTTTCTAAAAAAATGGCTCAACACGACTAGGACTCTCGAAATATAGGAGCCTTCACCAACAACTTAATGAAGTAACATCCTAGTAAAGCGTCCGCTACTAATACTGTCTACCTAAATTTACATCATAATAAGATGCAGTGCCATGTGGCGTCAGTATGTTTGAATGCACGATATGTAAAATAGCTAAACGAAACATGGTTAGTAAGAATATCTAAACTGAAAGAAATAACTAAGTATTAATCTGACTGAATAAACATGACTCAAATAATCTGAAACTAGACTCTTAATGATGCATAAAACACTATATGATCAATGTGTGAAACAGTTTATGCAATAAAACTCATGCATCAAAAAAATCTGTGTAACTATATGTACAAGTAATATATATCTTAATTGGGGAATTTCTCATAACCGACACCATCATGAATGAGCATATAATTCCCAACTATCTTGCTCAAGTTAGCAGAGTCATCCAAAGCCTTGTCAATGCAAAGGATGATCACTATCCGTGGATCCAAACTAAAGTCCTTACCAGGGACTGTCTGAGGAGTTGTCTTAACTAATGACACAATCCTAATCTATGTTTTCTATGTAGTTATGGGGCTTACAGGTTATCTGAACCCTCCCCCAACTCGGTGCTAAATAATTCTCCCAAAACTATGCTCATATAAATGTACCTATCTGAGGCAGCTAAAAACATCTTTTATAAAGAACTTTATCTATAGTTATGATAGATGTTTAAAAACTCTTGTTGATCCTTTGCTCAAAATCTCCGTTCTTTACTCATGAGCCTTGGCTCAAAACTATACTTTGAAAACTTGTGAGCTTCTATACTCAACACCTTTGATTTTTAAAAAATAGGACTTCACTTTTGTTTTTGAAAATCATGCTATAAACTATACTTTCTTTCTCAAAATCTCTTTATGAAAATTCTCCTAAAAATATGCTCAACTTTAGGAAAACAATGCATTTATCTTAAAAATACAAAACTTTCAAAATAATGACTTTCATGTAATTGGGTTCATGGGGTAAGAGACATGAACCATCATTTAATCAATCAAGAAAGATATATCATCAATAAACATCAAAAGAGTGATGATCAACAATCAGGAGATACAACATATACAATTCAATACGAAGAACTCAACAATGAACAATTCAGCATATAGGAAAAAAAGACTAATTTAAAATTTTGGCAAAAACCCTAGCTTTAATCTTACTGAACCCATTACTAGATGTAGGGCATGAGGAAGAATATGAATCCTCACTTAGGTTAGCCTTACATACCTGGTATGAAGAACTTAGGCTCAAGCTTGAAGAACCCTAAGTTCTAGATGATAAATTCCTAGCTTGTTTGATGACTTGAGAGCTAATGATTCTTGATCTTACATTGTTATAAGAGGGAATAAGAGTTTAGACTAATAAAAAACTTAAATGTACTCCTTAGGAATCCCAAAATGTTCTAAATTAGGTGATTAAAATAAGAAAAGTTACTAAAATACCCCTGAGATCACGTCTGTAAAAGTTTTCCATCCAGTGACGATGAGTCATCACACGACTCTTGATAACTGATCATGACTTGTGATGACCCCTCGTGGTAACTGGGGTCAAGTTGGTCAGTCTATGATTCCCTTCTCACGACTAGATAGCACAATTTGTACCCTCTGACCATGACTCATGGTCACTACTCATGGCCACTCTGTCTATTTGCACATTCTCTGAATCTCTCACCATGACTTGTCAGTATGACTCATTACATGATGTAACAAGTTTTCACTTGACTCGATGGAATTGGAGTAGGAAACCTTGGTTTCTTACCACGGATCATGTCACGAGCCATGACTTCTCACCATGAATCGTTATGTAATTCATTTTATGGAGTTTTGTTTGTTTTTGCTGGTTTTCTGCTTTATGTCTAGGATCTGACCTTACAGACTTTTGAGGGTTGTTACACCTAATTTATTTTCAAATTTTCTACTCTGCTCGATGGGTGGCGTGTAAAAAAAGAGGCATCAAGTAATATATATCACATCTTACACTTCTTGGCCCTTAAATGAAGGATGTGATTTTTCCCCGTTGGCATGGCAAAATTTAAAGTAAAGTCACTTTGTTCTTCCTCTCTAAAATCCTCCATAGACTCGGTTGCCTCAATTTCCATATTTTCAACCAAGTACAATGTTGGAAAATGATTGAAATGCGGTCTAAGCCTCTCCACTTTCAAGCATGCTTCTTTCTTGACATCCTCCCTCTCAAATACACTAGAGTCCTCAAAAATGATTTGATGGATTTTTCATTGCAACTCTGGTGTCACTTCTTCAATTTCAGCATCTTGCATTATTGTTGGGTTGGTTGGCTGGAAAATTACCCTTGACTCTTCAAATTTCATATTGACCTCATCTTCATTAGGAGCCAACTAACTCAAAACTACTACCCATGACCAGTTGATGTTGCACCTTGCATGCCTCAATTATAGCATTGTCAATTAGGCCTCTAATTCTCGTGTAGAAATTTTTAATAGCTTTACTTCTTGACTTTACTCAGCATGCATGTCTAAGAAGTCTTCTATCAACCGTGAAATGCCTTCACAGCGATCCCCATATTCTCCAACTACTTGAGCTTTCTTCAATAGCCAATCGTTGCTCACAATTTTCACTTTGCCAAGTTTTGCTTCATGATGGGAATTTTGTAATTCTTGTAGAACTCCTCCTATGGAAAAATTCATACTTTGGATAACTTTCTCATCATCATGTTGCATTTTTTCCACCAGTTAATCAGGACTCGTCCCTATTTTTCACTCTTCCCCATTATGCTTCTCAATATCTCCTCAACTTTTTCTTTTTAAGAGGTAGAGATTTCTTCTTCAAATTTTTTCTCTTCTTCCATTCTAAAATTTTCATTGTGTTCATAAATATTCTGGCTTATCCTTTGAGCTTGAAATCGCTTTTTCAACCATTTCTTCTTCAGGAGTAAATAATTCCATAGGTATTGAGGAGTTGGTATCCTTTTTCAAGTTAGACTCCCAAGATAAAAAAAAGTTTGGAGCATGGATTCCATGCATTTTATATGCAGTGCTTTTTTTTCACATGTCATATCATCATTCCTGTCAAACTCAAAAGCACAACTAGCATTTTTGTTATAGCAACTAGATCGATAAGCAAAATAATTGGAAAAATCACCCCAATTTTCATCTTGACCACCATATAAAGTGCAATTGTACCAATCACAGAAGTGAGAAGGTGCACATATCTCTCTTCTGGCCGTATATTCACAATTTTGCCAAAAATAAGATCCTCCACTATATGGACATGGGTCATCAAGATATGGGTTACCTACTAAACCCCTTTTCATTCCATGATACCATAGTAAAAATAAAAACTAACTAATAAAAAAACCACAAAACAAAACAAAAAACCATAAAAAGAAAAAAAATAAAGTGATACAAGTAGGAAATAAAGACTACAAGAAGAATTTAAACATTATTTAACTATTTTAAGTCATATTTCCCCAACAACAGCGCCAAAATTTGATCACACGCAAATTACACCTCGTAATGAAGTATAGAGCGATTGCTGATAAATGTAGTAACCCAACTAGGTTGGGGTCGAACCCACAAGGAGTAGGTCAAAAATAATATGTTAAAAGTGAGTAAATCATCCGCTAGTAAATATTTTAGAAGGGGGTTGCAATAAAAAGAAAAGAAGTAATTCAAGCTAAGAGTTTGATTGTATCAAATATATACGAAGAAACTAGGAATGTGTTCCCCATAATTTATAACGTAGTAGGCTTATTTTATTAGTGATCTATTCTGGTGATTTTTGTGTAAAACTGACGATTAAATTCATCTAACATCTCTAAACCTATATAGATAAATTTTACTCTAAATTCTCTCAGTCTTCAGGTGTTCATATTTTGTCCTCGTCATATGTCCGATATTGACTATACTCAGTTAGAGCTCAAGTCAATAAGATGAGGGTTGGTAGCCTCAAATTGCCATTGTTATTCTATTTTCCTAACTTTCAGCCTCTTTGGTCAAGCAAGTTGATGCTACAAGCACGTTTCAAGGTTTGCAACCGCTAAAACTAATTTAAAAAAATAACGAGAATAACAATCCACTCAATTAACCATTACAGAATCACTATTTTATTTGCCTACTTCCATTAATATATCATGGATCCTCAACCCTAGCTAAAGAAATTAACCGCTCATGTTTGAAGAAACAATAACATAATATTTATAATAAGCCATGATGATTACTTACAATATGATGAAATTGTCTATAAAATCTTGAAAAGCTAAATAGACTCACAAGAACTTGATGTTTCTCTCAACAATGGTATGGAATAATGTGTTTCATACTTACAATAATGTGCAAACTATTCATATCTCAATGAGTCAATGTGTGAATCAATGAATAAACAACAAAGACATTCTAAAGGGGGATATTTATAGTAGTTGAATAAGTCTTCATCTTTTCCTACTTGGACTGGGATTCGACTTTGCAGAGTCAGACACCATAGGTCTATGTCGCAGGGGCCCATGCGGCGGTCTTGGTCCATGTCCTGCAGTCCTATGTGATGGTATCCCTGCGTGCATGCAGGTAAGTGCATTGGAGGTGTTGCACAATGCCAACCTCCATTTCGCTGTGGCACTTGTTCCTTTTGAGTCCGGTTTAGCAACACTTGCTCTTTCAAGCCTCAAATGAGTCAAAACCCATCACTTTTCATCCAGCAAATATTTATTCAGTGTGTTAGCTCTTTTTCACAAATATTATACAAAACCTGAGCAATGACAAATTATTTATCCTAAAAATATAGCTAAGTATGGCAAAATATGGTAAATAAGTGCGTCAATACGCTCAACATCACCTTCCTCAACCGAAGAACTTGAATAAGCAAGCTACATCACGTGAGCCTTTCCTTTCCTCAATGCCTCGGAATGGTAAAAAATCTAAAAACACATAGTATAAGATTATTTAACTATCTACTCTTTAAATAATAATCTTGGGAATTCGAACCACCCAATTCTACTAGTTATCAAGGTTCAATTCATTACCCACGGGCTAATTTACCATAATCTAGTTCACAATGATCACATTACCCTAGTTCATGGATTTCTACTCCTTTGACCCCCTTTAAAGCAGTTTTTATGCTAAAGGTATCATTTTTATTGAGTTCTATGACTCAAATTATCAAAATTATGAACTAGAATATTGAATGTCATCTTAGTAAATATTAATTAACAATTTAGAAGCCTAGGAAACGATATTATCAACACCCATTCAATTCTCCCTAACTTTCGTGAGTTCTAGTGTTGTAGTCCACAATCCACCATTAATGACACCCCAGCAATTCAAGGAGGTTAGAGAATTGATAGATGAAAGGTTTGATAGAGAAATCATACCTTGAAGGGGAGATATTCCCTATCCTTGGAAAAATTTCTCCTGATCTCTCAAAGTTTGTTCTTTGGGATTATAAGGAGAAAACCTCAAAATAACTTACTTAAACCCGCTTTATGTGTTGCATCATTTTCTATAGAGGTCACCACCTTTGCTACCGTGGACCGCTATGGCAGCCAAGGCCTCATTATGGTGAAACATGGTATCTTACCAACACTCCAACTATTACGACGGTCTTGCTGCTATGAAAATCCCAGCGCTGCAGTGGTGCCTCGTTAAATAGTAGCTCAATAAAACTGAACCATTTTCCATTTTAGAACACAACTAACACATCAAGGAATAGTTTTAATTAAAAAAAGACACATCAAGGAATCACAAAAAAAACTCAAATGTGCATTATGCTATGAAACATAGTGTAATACTACAAAAGTCCTTAAGACTAGACCCTAGATTTTAAACTTGATCATGCAAAAACCTGGGAAAAAAAATCCTCAGTACGAGCCACAGTACGGATAGTAGGACCCTAGTATGAGTCATACTATGACTCACAGCAGGAGGATCAGAGAAGAAGCAAGTGCCGCTAGGAGACCACGACTGCATGTCACTATTCGTACAACCATGGTACAAATCTTACAGACCAGTCATGAGAGAGGTGTTCAGGAAAGATTTTGGGAAATCATGAGCGATGGTACGACCCATGGTATGATTATACAGATTGTAGGGTCATGGTACAATTCATACCATTTGTTCGTGAGTTGAGATATTGTAACGCCTCAAAATTTCGAGCTAAGTTGGAAATCATTTTAGGTATGTGGATAGACCTTTAACCTGATGAATGTTATGTAAACATGGTGTTAAGATCAATTCTTAAGTGTGAGAATTAAGTTGGATACAAATTAAGGTCATAAGGAACCTTCAGCATAAAGTTGAGTTGAGAGTTTTTCTACAGAGTGAGTTTCATATAAGTTTTTACAAGGGTAAACTTTAAATAACTATAACTACCATTTTACAAAGTGTTCTTGGGTGATACAATATATAAAATTTAATCCCTTTGAGTCTTGTTTCAAATGCATCCAACATTGCATTAATCGAAGTTTGAAGTAAAATGTTATGACCAATTTAGTGAAACAATGTCATATTTGACGGACAGGACTAGCTAGTCACCATGAGTCATAGTACGACTCATGATATCTAGGTACGACTCATACNTTGTCATGCCCCACCTTGGGAGGCGTAACTGACACCTCATGCCACATGACCAATTTAGTGAAACAATGTCATATTTGACGGACAGGACTAGCTAGTCACCATGAGTCATAGTACGACTCATGATATCTAGGTACGACTCATACCAAGACCCCATAGAAAGAGTTTCATCAAGCTATTAAGTCACCCATAAACCACAAATTGCATACCACGACCCGTGGTATGTCACCACGAGTCAAGATATGATCGTAAGGGATGGCAAGGCAATTTTTCAGCTCATTTCATAAGGGAATCCTTGTATTTTCTATGCTTCTAACTCCTAAACTATGTCGTTTTGGGCTAAATTAGCAGGGGATTAAGGGGAGTTAGTCGATTCTTCTCCCTCATTTCTCACATAACATCACAAGAACAAAATGTAAAAGATCAGGAACTCTCCCAAGCAAGAACTAAGGTTCTTTCTACAACTTTAGAAATTCAAGGTTCTTCTCAAGGGTTTTCTTCTACAGGTATGTGGGACTCCAACAAGGGTTTCCTCTCTCCCTTGTGTCCCAAGATTTTCAGTAAACCCTAAGTTTGAAGTTTCTAGAAATCATGACCTAGGGTTCTCTTCTAATTGTTGAATTTCCTTATCTTCTCATTGTTTTAAAGCTTCTATGACTATTGTTATTTGAAACTCATGTCTTGGTTTCGTTTCTACAGTATGCATTCCTAGCCTTGATCTTTAGCATTAATTTTGGAATAAAACCTGCATGAATTAGAATTCGGTAAGAAATGTTGTATTATCATGATTCTATCACTTGAGTATGAATTATAACATAAATTCTTTTAATAAAAGTCAATATTTTCAAATTATAAAGTATTCTCAGTATCTTCAGAAATATCACTTATCAGTTATCAGTATTTCAGCTATCAGTCTATCAGGTCCTTTAGGCTTTGAGGACACTTCTAGATAAGTAGTTCTGACTTAGTCTAAGGACATCTAGTTTTGAGCTAATCAGTATTGTGTGTATATATATAGATATAATGTCTACAGTTGGGAGTAGTACTTAGTAGTGAGTGTGTCGGGGTTCCAGCGCACCCAGGATCCCAAAACTACATGCCACCATAAGTTTTAGTCTGAATGGATTTTTCAGTTAGTGATCATGCAGCTTAGTCACTATACCCTGGAAAGATATAATGGGCCCCATGGATGGGGAGTAAAGATCGAACTCCACATTTAGCTCACATGGTTACATGTCGATTAATAGACCTTCCCACGGTACAGTTAAAGTCATCAGTTTAGTCTTAATACTTAGTTTTCAATATATGTGCATGACCCTTAAAACAATTTACTAGCCTTTATAGTATTTAAGACTTCCATACTACGTTTGGTATTTATGTATTCAGATAAGGTTATTGTATCTCAGTTCAATCATACTGTCATATTTTATTTGCATGCATATTATTTCAATTGCATATCTCACATGTTCAGTACATTCAAAGTACTGACCACATACTCACTATATGCAATACCGTTTTATGATATACGCTCAGGTACCTAGACTTAGCAGTGCGACTATGTACATCTCGAAAGTTTCTAAGATCAAACCCCGGAATTAGATGGAGTTCAGTAGAAAAACCAGCAGGAATTTTCCTTAGAACGACTCATCCAATGACTTGTTAGAGGGAGCCGTGGGAAGGGTTTCAGAAATAGTTCAAGAGTATTTTGATACCATGAGAGGATAGAACGAGTCATCATAGAAAACAACGACTCGTCAGTGGTAGCTGTGGTAAGCTAGCAGTTCGGATTTCGCAGGGAGGACGAGCCAAGTAACGACCCATTAGTTGCTATGAAGGGTCGTCCTGAAGAGTCATTAGTTGGAGTTCAGGGTTTTCGGTTCAATGACGATGGACGGAGAAAATGATTCTTTAGGTGGAGAAACAACCCGTCGGGTCGGTTGTTGGAAGGAAATCGAAGGTTGGAGTAGTGGTGACAAGTCATTAGATGAGGTAATGATGAGTCGTTAGATGAGGTAACGATGAGTCGTTAGATGAGGTAACGACTCTTCCTTTTGGTCGTTGGTTGAGGAAGTAGAAGTTGAGGAATTATTTCTCTAGTGGAACTGGATGGTCACCACAAGCCGTGGTGAGTACCAACGACTCGTGGTGAGGGTCGTGGTCACTGAAAGGCAGGTATTCAAGCTTAGTCCCAGGGGTATTATGGTAAAGTCCTATGCTTCCAATTTCTAAATGATGTCGATTTGGGTATTTCAAGGGTTGAATTAAAGGGTTTTTCACTAGTCTAAGCCCCTATTCTTCCAAAAATCATCCGTGAAGTTTTCTTTCTCTTCATCTCTCAAGCTCAAGGATTCAACTAGGGTTTCTTCAAATGCTTCAAGGGTTAAGTTCAAGTGGGGATTTCTCCTATTCAGGTATGTGGGTTTTCAACAAGGATTTCCTTCCATCCTCATGCCCCCAACTTTTATACTAAAAACCCAAATCCTTTCTTTCTAGAAAAGCATATTCTAGGGTTTCAATTTATGCATGAATTCTCATACGTTTTCCCTAAATTCCTAGAACCCTCATGATTAATAGAAGTGTATGCTTAAGAAGTTACTTTCACCCTCATGAATAGCTTGAATGTGGGATTTTCATCATGAGTTTGTCTATAGGTTCAAATGGGATTTAATAATTATTCATATACTCTTAACATGAACTTGCATCCTTGTTTAATACATATGTAGATCATATGGGTCCCTACAAATCTAGAACATATGTTGTATTATAAGTGTTGGAACACGATTAGAACTTATGGTCTCTAACAAATGTGAAGTATGTGCATGTTTTCACTATAATTTGATTTAAATATTTTGGGTATGAGTTGAATATATGGAGCCTTCATGAATCTAGAATATATGCTATATAATGTGAATTCGAGATTTAAATATTGTGGTCATGTTTAAAATATGATATGATCTTATCAATTCTTAATGAAAGTAGAATGTGTGATTTAAATGATGATTCGGCACTATGATGATACAAATTGTGATAATACAGCATGAGAATGATCCTTTAGACTTTTAGGCTTGTTGATTAGTAGAGATTAACCATAATCAACTCTAAATGAATTCAGTATGATATTTAGTATCATGTAAATAGTTGAATGCTCATGTATCTGTTTAGCTTAAGTGACTTAGACTAGATGAATGACGTTAGACTAGTGACCTCCATGTTCTAGTAAAATAGGAACTCTCCATAGCAGAGTCTGTTTCCCTTAGTCAGTTATGGATTATCTATAGAAGAGAATATTTCCTTTAGTCAGTTAGATATTCTCTATAGCCGAGAATATCTGCCTTAGTTAGTCAGGGATTCTTTATAGTAGAGAATGTCTCCCATAGCCAGTCAGGGATTCTCAATAGAAGAGAATATTTCCCTTAGTCATTCTGTGATTCTCTATAGTAGAGAATGTTTCCCTTAGTCAGTCTAGGATTCCCAATAGCAGAGAATGTTTCCCTTAGTCAGTCAGGGATTCTCAATAGTAGAGAATGTCTCCCTTAGTTTACTATATCAGTTCAACTCAATTTCGTATGATTTCAATTTTTTGTTAAAAAACCAAATTAGCAGGATTCAAACTTAATTATCAGCAGATAGTCAGTAACAGTGTGATATCTTCGACCACCTCCACGGCGTCCGCGAGTGGGCCCCGCTCAGTTGGTTGAGGCGCCTCGTCATCGCTCAGCAAACCGCGGACGGGCTTGCGTACCTTCANATCATTTACATATTTAGTTCTAAGTATAAGTACAACACATGACCCTTATACTTCAGTAAATGCTTTCAAATAACAGCTTCATGTCAATATATATGCATCCTAGACAAGGTTCTTGTATTTTAGTTTAGTAATATGTTCAGTGATGTATTCAGTTGGCTTCCCTCTTGTATACTTGCATGTTTAAATTTATTTATGCTTCATGCATACTCGGTACATTTCAAGTACTGACCGCATACTTTATGTGATATATCATTTTATGATATAGGTTCAGGTTTCCAGACGTAGCCGTGTGGTTAGATACACCCCATTCCCATCTCAGCTGCTTGTGGTGAGTCCTCATCTCCCAAGGACGCTATCTATGTTTTCCATTTTCATTTATGCATCAGTTTCATACTTTAGGAGTTAGTTGGGGGCTTGTCCCAACAACTCATCAGTGTAGTAGAGGCTTTCAGACTTGTGTAATCAGATTCAGTTGATGTATCAGAGTTTTATTAGATTTTGTTTTATGTATATGTTAGCTTCCAATCAGTTATGATTCTATTAGTTATTGTCTAGTCAATGTTATTGTATGATCATGCCATGGGTCGACTTGGAGCCTCTCGGGGTTCCTTGTCCCATTTTTCGATCTGGGTCTATGTTCGGATTGTGACGGGCTAGTCTCTATTCGGTGATATATAGCAGACTAACAGTGGTGAGTCCTCATCTTTCGAGGGCCGAAGTCTCTTTACTTCAATTATTGTCATTTTTAGTTTTTAGAATTTAGAGTTAGTTGGGGACTTGTCCCAGTAGCTCATCAGTTTTAGAAGGCTTTCAGACAGAGGGTATTAGTTTCATCTTTAATTCTTAGTTTGATTTGAAATTTCAGTATCTTACTAGATTTCATCTCTACTTACAACGAATTTTCTTATTTTCAAATAGCTTCTGCTTAAGATTTCTTATAAATTGCAGTATGTTAGAAATGTTCTATGCCATGGGTTAGCTTGGGACCACTTATGGATCTAGGAACCATGTTGCTTATAGGGTGTAGACTCGAGTCATGACAACTTGGTATCATAGCATCAGGTTTAGAGTGTCCTACGGTGTTTGAAAGCCATGTCAATAGAATCTTTTTTATGGGTGTGAAGCGTGCCACGCTTATGAGGGAGAGGCTACAAGGCGTTTTTAGGAAAAATCCCTTTTCTTCATGATTCTTATCATGCATAGAGTATGAAACTCTAAAATGTCCTTCTAACTCATGCTCTACCATTTTTAGTGACAATGCCTCCCAGAATAGTAAAAGGAAGGAGGAACAGTAACGCCAACCAGCAAGAACCACTAGCTCCAACAGCCCCTCAGAACGACCAGGTGTCACATGTCGAGTTCCGGTTGCTATTTAGATGCTCGCCTAAGCCTTGACCAACAAGGTCAACCAGCAGGCTATTGCACCCACGAACATGAATGGGCCTATACATGCTGCCAGAGTTTGGGACTTTAATCGGATGAACCCCCTAAAATTTCATGGGTCTAAGGTAGATGAGGACCCATACGAATTTATTGACGAGGTTACAAGTTCACCCAAATCATGGGTGTTACCTCCATCGAAAGTGCAGACTTAGTCGCTTATCAGCTGAAAGGAGTGGCTCAGATATGGTACAGACAGTGAAAGAGGGAAAATTGCTTAGTATAGGTCTGGTGGAGGGGAACAAGTTTATAACTGTGTTTTTAGACAGGTTCTTTCCATGAGAGTTGAGGGAAGCTATGGTGGAGGAGTTCGTCAATATGAAGGAGAACTCCATGACTGTTCAGGAGTATGCCCTGAAATTTACTTTGCTATCCAAGTATGCTCCAGAGATGATGGTTGAACCCAAGGCTCGAATAAGAAAGTTTGTATCAGGAGTTTCAGACCTGGTGGTTAAGGAGTGTAGGACCATCATGCTCATCGGCGACATGGAAATTTCCAGTCTTATAATCCATGCTCAGCAAATTGAGGAAGAAAAGCTAAAAGAAAAGGAGAGGGAGAGGAAGTGGGCTAGAATAGGATAGTTTGACTATCCACAGAAAATATCAGGCGGTGGCAATTGCTCATAGAAGCTGCAGCAGAGAACTTCAACACGCTCTTTAGCTGGTGCTCCTCCTCATAGACCTCGCAATGATCGGAAGGGTAGATCATCTGGCTCTCAGTCTCAGAGTCATGTTTCCAATAATTGCACTTTTCCAGCATGTCCAAATTGTGGCAAGAACCATCCTAAAGAGTGTCGTTTAGGCAAGGAGGTTTGCTTTGGTTATGTCCTGCTAGGTCATAGGTTAAAGATTTCCCATCAGCCAGACGAGGGAAGGACCAATCCACCACATCAGCCGCTCTGACAAGTTGTTTGGCTCAACAAGGTACTACTTCAAATGTAGGTGGTGGTCAGCACCAAAACTACTTTTATGCCCTATCTTCATGTTAGGACCACGAGAACTCACCTGACATAGTCACTAGAATGTTACGTCTCTTCCATATTGATGTCTATACTTTACTAGATCCAGGAGCCATACATTCCTTCATGACTCCTTATATTGCAGTTTAGTTTGATATTATTCCATAAATTCTATGAGAAACCTTTTCCAGTCTCTACCCCTATTTGTAAGGGTATCTCTAGTGAGGGTATTCAAGTGGATCCTCAAAAGATTGAAGCAATTAAGAACTAGCCAAGACCCACTTCTTCTTCAGACTTTAGGAGTTTCTTGGGCCTAGTCGATTAGTACAAACGGTTCGTAAAAGGATTTTCCTGCATCCCCTATGACCAGGCTAACTCAGAAGGAAGTGAAGTTCCAATGGTCCGATACTTCTGAGAAGATTTTTTAGGAGTTGAAGACTCGACTTACTACTTCCCCAGTATTGATATTACTAGAAGGTTCAGATGGGTTCGTGGTCTACTGCAACACCTACAGAATTGGTCTTGGTTATGTACTGATGCAGCATGGTAATGTTATAGCCTATACATTCAGACAGCTCAAAACTCATGAGAAGAACTACCTGACTCATGATCTTGAGCTGGCAGCGATAGTATTTGCCTTAATGATTTGGAGGCACTAGCTTTGTGGCGTTCATGTGGATGTATTCACTGACCACTAAAGCCTGCAATATATGTTCAGTCAGAAGGACCTGAATCTTCGTCAGAGAAATGGTTGGAGTTGCTAAAAGACTACGACATGAATGTTTTGTATCACCTGGGAAAATCCAATGTAGTTGCTGACACCCTCATCTGATTGTCGATGAATAGTTTTGCTCATATTGAGGATGGCAAGAAGGAACTAGTTAAAGGTGTTCACAGGTTGGCCCAGTTAGGAGTTCGTTTGGTTGACTC
This sequence comes from Datura stramonium, assembly GCA_018107945.1. NCBI lineage: Eukaryota > Viridiplantae > Streptophyta > Magnoliopsida > Solanales > Solanaceae > Datura > Datura stramonium. The sequence goes on along the minus strand of JACEIK010007511.1, from coordinate 363 downwards.
AGCAGAAAGTGGAGTTGTAGTCTAGAATGGGTCAGAGTCCTCTCTTCTTATAGAGGTTAAGGAAAGGCAAAATGATGGCGCAATATTACATAAGTTGAAGGAAAGAGGTTTAAGCATTCTCCAAAGGGGGAGATGGTGTGCTCCGTTATCAGGGTAGGCTGTACGTTCTAGATGTAGATGATTTAATGCAACGGATACAAATGGATGCTCATCACTCCTTGTATTGTATCTGTAACACTCCATAAATTCTCGACACGTAGATGGCCTACTCGCATGTTGGTTAAGAGTTTTTGAATGCCATACATGCTAGGAAAAGGCCTGGGGAAAGATCGGACAAGCGCCAAGTCGGCGCGTCGCATTCGA
>JACEIK010007510.1:53013-74524 GCA_018107945.1 Datura stramonium | reverse complement strand
ATGGACTATATGAGGACCTGGGACCCCATCTTTATCCCTCGCGGATGGCATGCCATTCTTCTGGAGCGACGTCATCTCGCCCCTGGAGGGCGTCGACACAACTAGTAACCCTGGGGTGGTCATGGATGGCTCCTAAATGAGGGCAACCCCAACCAAAGTGTTGTACTAACATATCAATATAGCCACTCAAAAGGCGTAACTAGCCTTCTGGGCCTAACGCCACCATTGCTCACCCACTAAGATAGTTTGTAAGGCTGCTAGCAGGCACACCATGCACCTGTATCTGATCAGAAGATCCTGATAGTGATCATGATCTCTAATGGTCTAGACTGGATAGGGCGAGATCTTGAGTGGTCTAACATGACTCTAAATGTCCTGCCCGGACAACTATAACTCATAAACAACTGTAGGGTCGCGAATGGCTAACTACTTAGTTTATCTGCTTAAAACAACTGTAAGGCTGGTACTAGCCGAATATGCTTTTGTGTGATCGGCCCTTAATCCTTCACGGGAAGCTTACTGACATTCCTAGCCTGCGGGTAGTACTGTACTAACATGGTACTTACTAATTCCTTATACCTCATCTTGGTCTAATCGGATCTTATATTACTTTTCTGGGCAATTCTTAACCTTATAGGCAATGTTATATAGACTTGGCCAGTCCTGGCGATCTTTACCTAAGTACCTTATAAGAACTGGCTAGGGCACTGGCCCAGCCTCTAACTGCTAATAAGGCCCCCTTCCTTAGGGTACCCATGGGTCTATTTGACCTAGACGACTGGACTGGCTTCCTGGGTGATCTGTAGGATAAATGCTAAGTCAACTGGGACTGACAATTACTGATAGTAGCTAACTAGATGGAAGGCTGTCACTCAATTCACTAGACAACCCTAGGCTGCTGACTTTAAAGTATGGCCTTCCTATCTGAATTTATTACCCTGGGGAGTAAAGGTACGCCAATGGCCTCTGGGCGTGCTTCTCGGACAATACAGGCTCCCAACCGGTAGTTAAACCGCCTAGTTGCACCCATGTTGTTCAACTTACTAGCTTAGGCTCGATAACTCTCACGAGCTCCTAAGGTATAGACTTGGCAACAAACATACAATCCTACTAAAATCATAAACTGAGGAATAGAAGAGTTTCTATGACGCTTCTAGCGCGTATCGTACTTATCGTGTCTTTTCTCGATGAGGAATACTACGGTATAATCTGTACACAATTTCTAGAAACTAACCACAACATATATATACCCGTAATCTACTCTGGTTCTCCAATCGATTGACCTGCAATAATACCTACAGCTTCCCNGTATAATCTGTACACAATTTCTAGAAACTAACCACAACATATATATACCCGTAATCTACTGATAGCAGTTACTCGCAGCATATCTGATCCTTATAGACCAGGAATGGCTAATTCCAACATGTTTAATCATTATTTAATGGTAGCAGCTATCTACATCATATAAAATCATCATTTCTATTTGAGAGCATAAGTCGTAACACTGTACGATGAGTATACTTGCCGAATAATTAAGCCTTACATACCTCAATTGTCGTTTCCTGAATAACCACTAAGTTTCAACTTGTATTCGCCAGCTCTCTTTAGTTGTAACCGTTATATTGGGAGAAAGAGAAAATTTTCAATACCAAATTTGGCGCAAAATGATAACTTTTAATACCAATATTGACTCTACTTCAACTTAACAAAACACGGCCGAAAATGTATTATTTCCCGCGAGTTCAGAAGGGAAAAATGCTTACTTGTAGCCTGTGATCGTATAGAAATCAGTTTGGAGCAATTCTGACAACTTTGGCTCGGCGGGGTTATGATTTGCTGGGCGAATTTCACGAAAATAACTCCGTAGTAATGCTCCATATGGGCTTAAACTCTGATACCCGAAGTTAATTTGAATTTGAACGGTGTTTGGCAGCGTAAACGAACGAAAATTACTTGAATCCTTCGTGTTTCCTCTTCTCTAGCCGTGAGTTTAAATTGGGAAATGATTTAAATTGTGAAGAGGCCTTTATATACATTCTTGGGCGGTGGCAGGGGGTGTGCAGTGCGTCCCCCATCGCGCCACAATTTCCCCGCGTCGTGCCTCCCATTGAGGCAACAGGCCTGGTGCCCCGCGCCTCTCAAAGCATTAGCAGGCCTGGTGCCCCGCGCTGGCTAGTGCACTGCTGGCTGGCGCATTGCGCTAGCCCTGTGCGCACCGGTCCCATCCGATCCCTCTTCCGAGGCTTTTTCCACATTCGTCAAGCTCTTCTTACTTTTCACCAATCTGCGTGTACGCTTACTAATCATTAACATTTACGTGGTGTAACATATAGTTGGAGGGTTAAAATGGAACAAGGTTCAGTTGAAGTGCCAAAATGAAAAATGGAGTTAACTTTAAGGGACTGTGTATGTATTTGGCCAAAATAAAATGAATAATTTGTATCATAAATATAACCAAATATATGTATTTTAACAAATAAATTTAAAAAAAAAGGCATAAAGGATTTGTGTATTTAATTGTATCAAAGAGTACTAATATGTATCTCTATTAAAAGAAACTGTGTCCATTGATAAATACATAGCAATACTACTTATATATATATGTATCTATATAACATAATAGTATGATTATGTTGTAATCTATGAGTTTGCATTATGTCATAAATACAACAAAATACAAATAGAAGTCCTAAAAATCAAATACATATGGGTGAAAAGATAATGTCGAAATACATAGTATACATAACATATAAAATACGCTAATATAATTTTCAAAAAATAAAAAAAATCAATTATCACAATTAACATGATCATATAATCTATTTAAGACTCCAAAAATCATAAAGATTTGATTAGTAAAAATTCGATATATTACACGGTTGAAGATTTTTGTATAAAATACAAAAAATACATATCTTAAATTTAAAATTAAATAAAAATTATGAATTAAACTTACATGAATGAAAATTTCTCCTTCCTCATAATATAAAAATACATCTGAATTTGAAAAAAGTTTCTATCAAAAATACACATAGAAGAAATACTTTTAGGATAAGAAACAGAGGGACATCATTATATCTGCTCCATCGTTCTCCTATCAAAATTCTGTATTTTTAATATGATCTAATCGGCGAATTAGTCATCGATGACTTGAGTTGACTTTTGAGAGAGCAGATTGAAAAACTACGATTTTCGAACAAAAACAACCAAAGAGAAAGAGAGAGATGCGAGAGAAAAAGAAGGGGGATAGAAAGATGGAAGAGGAATTGGGTTGAGCATCTGGTTTAATGATGAACAATGAGTGAAAGAGAAGATGGAGGAGGGATTGGGTGGTCATTAGAGGAATATACAGTGATGAATAGGAGAGAGGTAAATAATAATCAAATATAAAGTAAAAAAGTAAATAGATGGCACATGAAATGAAATAAAGTCATATTATGTAATTTTTAAAAATTGTGGCCAATATATGTAAATACTTTCATAATTGTGCTATGTTATGTAATTTTTCCTAAAAAATTAGCCATAAGAAACATGAAACATAAATATAGAATTTGCGAATTTAAGGACTAAGCCCTGAAATTTATAAATTGATGATTGAGCTAATAAATGAACTCAAAATGAAAATCTAATTATACACTTGGACTTGTGGATCTATGGGTAACTCAAATATGTATTTGACCATGTGGGCTCAATGTTAATTTTTGAGTTGATCTAGACCTAGACTGCATATTAGATTAGGAAAAATTACATAATTGCACCATCGCTGGAAAATATTCACACGCTGCTACCCTTTTACTTTTATACCCTCTAATTAATTACAGAAAATACCCCATCTTGCAATCCTTCATGATACCATCATAGTAATCCATATACTGTCATGTTATTACTAAGGATGAGTAGTCCTTCGGGAATAGCATGCAGAGCTTCTCAATCCTTCATGATAACATCATAATATATTCATATATTGTCATGGTATCACTGATAAATGAGCAGTTCTTCAGGGATACACTCCTTAATCATGCATGATACAATCACAATATATCCATATACTGCCATGGTATACTTCATGATACCATCGCAGTATATTCATATACTACCATGGTATACTTTTTGATACCATCACAGTATATTCATATGTTGTCATGGTATCTTATGCACGAAAAATCTTCAAACTCATAGTGGGGCACGAATTATAATTATATTATGTTGACTGAATATTCCAGGTAATTAGTATGAAACGGTCCACTTTTACGTAATTAGTTTATTTTTGTTCTATTTTCTGTAATTTTTCCATTAGAATATGAAATGAAGTTTAGTAACATTGACCTATTAAGTATTTGAGCGCAATTGAAATTTCTAGGGAATTATACATTTGTGTATTGATAAACTGTTTTGACGCATATGAAAGTGGAAAGATGATTTATAAGGTTAAGCTTGCAATTTGGATGGACCTGTTCCATGGTCTATTTCATAGTTGTAGATAATATGTCGTGATAACACCAAAACTATTCCTTAAAATAATGTATACAACGGTCACTTATCAAGTAAAGAATCCAATCAGGGTTGGGGTCGATCCCACGAGAAATATAGTTAGGATCCTGATTAATGCAATTATTTACGCTTTTAGTCAAGTTATTTCCCAATTGGGGTTTTAAAAGAACAAGTACCAATATTGTTGAATTATATTGTAATCAATGGATGTAAATTACTAGAGATGTGTTCCCCATGACTTCATACATAGGTTTGTCGTACTCGTGATCTATCCCAATGCTTAGCATGCGGAATCTATAAGTTAAGTTCACCTAAACGACTGATTCGCCCCTATTAGATAACTATCCTCAAATATCGGGACAGTTCTTATGAGTTTTGCAATTCAAGCCTTATATTTGATTCCAGATTAGCTTTTCTGGGACCACGGTCAAGCTATTAGGTGAAAGTTGATAGTTTCAAGTCTTTGTTGTTAATTTTATTTTTTCAATCTCTACCTCTCTAGGTTCAAGCAAGTAGAAAATATAGTTGAGTTCTAATTTTGCGCACCGTTAAAAAGCATTCACAGTGAAGGGAATAACAATGCAAGCATGCACACTGGTTTAGAATCAATACGTATGTAACCCTATTTTGTTAATTCGTCATGCTTCGCACAACCCTAGTTGTGGAATTTAGCTATGCATGTTTGTAAGAACACAAGAAGAATTCATAAGAGAAAACATAATTATGAACTTACAATTGAATAGAATAATCTGAAATAGCAATTCTAATTAATCTTAAAAACCCAAGTACAAAATGATGTCGTTTCTTTGGCCTTAAAGGGCATATCAAGTCTCCAAAGAAGTGTATGAAACTTTGTACACTGAATAATGCAAAATAAAACCTAAAAGAAGTATTTATACAAAAATTTAATCCTTTCCTAATTTAGAAAGGATTACAAAGTCGGGAGATACAATGAGTCATGGCATGATACCATGTACTTAGTGTCAAGGAGGGGTTTAGTCACTTAAAAGATCCTATATCTATCATACCTAGTCCAAAAGCCTATATTACAAGCCAAAGTAAGTCCTATAGTGATCCTAGCCTAACCATCTGACGAACCAAAGTAGAGAAAATAAGGGTAAGCCTAGAGTATCCGATATACAGTATTTGAAACTTCTTTGTGTGAGTGAGAGTCTTACTTGATCATCCCTATGTTTCATATTTTACTATATCTGGGACGGGGGACTTCATTTGTTGTGAGGGTACATGATTTGTGTTTAATTCTACCAGTGGTCTATGTAAAAAGCATTGGTGATGACTTGACTATCTGTTAATAGCTAGATGACATATTTTGGTCCCTATTTATCATTTTTTGTGGTTACTTGTAACACATGTGCTGATTTGGTTCACGGAAAAAGGATCAAAAGCTTTTTGAGTTTATAGTGCAAGTTTTAGTTGATGTTGGCTGTAGTATCCTAGGTTTATTTTCTAATTAAGCGTCGTGTTTAGTTTTTTTATTTATTTTCTTTGCCTGAGGACATGCAAGAATCTTAAGTTGAGGGTGTTGATGTGTTGTGAGTTTACAACACTTTCGACGCTTAAAACTAAGAAAATAACATGGACTTAGGTATGTTTATATGGATATGAGGCACTTTTACTTTGATTTTAGGAAAAATAATTGTTGGAGCAAAAATGTGCAAAAGAGGCTTAAAAATGCATAAATCAGCCAAGTACAAGTCTCAATACGAGCCGTATCTTGATTGCACGAGCCTTATGGAGAACCGTGATGAAAGTCAAAAAGCTGAAGTAAGAGGAAAGTAACATACGACTCTCAGTACGAGCTGTACCAAGATGATACGAGCCGTAACTGGAGTCGTGGAATTGTTCAAAGAAATTTGCACAAAGGTAGACTCTTGGTACGGATGGAGTCACGGATTGTAGCACCACCATATGACCCATACCATGAGCCATGGTGAAGATCAGAATATTCTTCAAGACTTGGTAGAACTTCAGACATAATAAACGGTACGAATCGTAGGAAGAAGGTATGATTCGTACCACAATACTCGTGAAAAATTTCAGAAGATGTCAGAGTTCTCAGAGCCAAACCACGAATGCATTGTATGACTCATACGACTATGGTACGATTCATACCAGCCTGCCAACACTTAGAAAAATTTGCAGTAGCCAAGGACATACAAGAAGCAGGTACGACCCGTACAATCCTGCTATGGGTCGTAAGTCCAGTCATGGCACAGTCGGCACCAGATATGAAAAATTCCCTGTTAGCTTAGAAAAAGGTTTCTAATGTCTGTATAAATAGCTTTTATGTTTTATTTTAGTCAGAGAATATATAAACGAAGTAGTAGACGTGTGAAGAATATTATTTGTGAATTTTTATCAAGTTTGAGGAACAATTCTTGGGATCAAATTCTTGAATTCCTACATTATTCTTGAGATTGTTCTTTAATATTCAAATCTAGTTTTCTTCCAATTGTTGCTATAAGTATTTAATTATGTATTTGTCTATGAATGCAAATTGTAATCTTACAACCATGAGAGGCTAAAACCTCCAAAACTAGGGATTGTGGGAACCATGGTGGATTAACAAAATAGGGTTACACAAAAGTGATTCAAAATCAATGCTAAACGCTTGTATTGTATTCTCTTCATCTTTAAGCATTTCTTAATGGTGTACAATGTTAGGACTTGCCCGAATTCTTTACTTGATTGAACCTAGAAAAGTAGAGATTAGGAAAATAAAATTACAATAAAGTCTTGGTCTTTATGATCATTGTATTAACTTGAATTGTGGTCACAGGATAGTTATTTTTGGAACATGTTGATAATGGTTAGTTTGAAATCACTCATGAGACCTGACCCGATGATTGAGTAAAGCCATCCAATATGGACGAACCAGTCGTTTGGATGAACCCTAGTTATCAGCTCTACAATTAAGCATTGGGATTGATCACATGTGTATATCTGAAGTAGTTATGAACTCATGGGGAACACTTACCCTAGTTGTTTATAAATCTTGATTTGAATCACGAATATAATCTTATTTGAATATTGTTTTCTTTAAAAACCCCCAATTTGGAGATAACTCACCAACAAGTTCAATTACCAACATTAGTCTAGATCTTATCTTATTCCCTATGGGTTCGACCCCAACCTCTTAGTTGGTTTCTTTATTGACAATGACCCCACTTCATACTTTGTCAGGAAGTATGAGTTTGAGCATTATCATGAGTAGTTATGAACTCATGGGGAACACTTACCCTAGTTGTTTACAAATCTTGATTTAAATCACGAATATAATCTTGTTTGAATATTGTTTTCTTTAAAACTCCCCAATTTAGAGATAACTCACCAACAAGTTCAATTATTGGCATTAGTCTAGATCTTACCCTATTCCTTGTGGGTTCGACCTCAACCTCTTAATTGGGTTCTTTATTGACAACGATCCCGCTTCATACTTTTTCAGGAAGTATGAGTTTGAGCGTTATCAGTTCCTCCTTGGACATTGTGAACTTTGACTCAAGAAAAATGCCTAAGTTGAGGATGGCTATAGCAGGGATGCATAGATTGTGGGGAGGTGAAAAATAAAAGAAAGGAAAAAGGTTAAAGATGAGGTGTGGTGTGAAAACAAAGAAAAAAAAGCTGAAAAAGAAAAATGAAAAGGAAATACAAGAGACAAAAATTGAAAAAAGCTGAAAAAAATGCACCACATCCACAAATTGCATGTAAAGGGAGAAAATAGAGGAAAAAGTTGAAAATTGAAAGATGGGGTAAAAAAGTTTAAAAGTGGAGCCAAAAGTATGTAGTTCTAAGGAGGGTTTAGTCACTAAATTTCATATCTACCATACCCATCCCAAAGCCTACATTACAAGCCATACAAAGTACTATAGTGATGCTAACCTGACTGTCCAAAGAGCCAAAGTAGAGAAAATAACAGCAAGCCTAGCAGCTCTCTCCCCAGCCCACAGCATAGTGTGGAATCTGGATATGGTATCCGATGTCCAGTATTGGAAACTTCATTGGGAGAGTGAGATTCCCATTTGTTTAGTCCCAAGTTTATCATATTATATACCTGTGAGTGTTGGGGATTCATTTGTTGCGAGGGTACTTGGTTTGTATTGTCTTTTACCGATTATCTGCGTAAATAGCATTGGTGAAAGCTTAATTCTCTGCTAATAATTAGATGTCATATCTTGATCCCTGTATGTCATTGATTGTGATTATAATGTGCATAGTTGATTCAGTTTAAGTGAAAAGGGGTCAATAGTTGACCCCTGTATGTCATTGATTGTGAATATATATGTGCAAGCTGATTCAGTTTAAGTGAAAAAGGGTCAATAGTTGAGTGTAGTTCATAGTGCAAATTTTATTGCGTTGGTTGTAGGTATTCTAAGTTTACTTTCTAGTTAAGTGTCGTTTTAAGTGTTTGTTTTCTTTTCCTGAGGACATGCAAAAGTTATAAGTTGAGGATGTTGATGTGTTATGATACAACACTTTCCACGCTTAAAACTGAGGAAAATAGCATGGACTTAGGTGTGTTTATATGGATATGAGACACTTTTACTTTGTTTTTAGGAAAAATAGATGTTGGAGCTTAAGTGTGCAAAAGATGGAGAAAAATGCAGAAAAGTGGCTTAGTATGGATCTCAGTACGAGTCATACCATTCTGGTACAAGCCGTACTGAGAGTCGTAGAAAGGTCCAGGACCAAATCATAAGGCAAGGACAAGTGACGGCTGATGGTACGAGCCGTACCATGGCAGTTATAAAAAGTTCCAGGAGGAATTACATAGGCCAAATGTCTTAGTACGTGTGGCAATCACGAGTTGTGAGATCTACCTAAGACCCGTACCAAGGAACCGTGGAAAAGACCAGAAGAATAGCAGACTAGTAGGTCTCAAGGTATGAGATAAAGTCACAGATCGTGGAACTAAGGTACAAGTCATACTAGACCATCCGTGAAAGTTAACAAAAGATGTAAGCAAGTGCAAGATCAAGCCACGGAAAGATTATACGACTTATAGGTTCTTGGTACGAGTCATACCATGTCTCAACACCTAGTCGGATTCAGTAGAAGTCAGCCAATGTACGAGTCAAGGTATGACCATACAATCCTATTACGGGTCATGCGTGAAGGCGGCGATAGTTTTGGTCGTTTCCCTGTTTACTTAGGAGAAGTTTCCAATTATTTGTATAAATACATTTTTAGGTTATTTTCAGTAGAGAGAAGCGATTAGACATGATGAGAGTCAAGAATTAAGTTTTTCTTACATTGTTAACATTAATTCAAGTCTTGGAGATTTTCTTTTTTGGGATTTCTTCATTGTTCTTGAGTTTTTCTTCATCAATTCTTGCAATAATTAAAGCAGGTTTTCTTTTAATCATCATTGTAAGTATTAAATTATGTGTTTGTCTATGAATGCTAATAATAATCTTATAATTATGAGAGGCTAAAACCTCCACAACTAGAACTGTGGGAACCATAGTGAATTAACAAACTAGGATTACACAAAGTGATTCTAAACCAATGTTAAACACTTGTATTGTAGTCTTTTCATCTTTAATGTTTCTTAACGAAGCGCAACGTTAATACTTGCCCGAATTCTTTACTTGCTTGAACCTAGAGAAGTAGAGATTAGGAAAAGAGGGCTACAACAAAGCCTTGATTTTTATAGGTCATTGTATGACTTGAGTTGCGGTCGCAGGATAGTTAATTTGGAATAAATTGATAATGGTTGAATTAAAATCACTCATGAGACCTAACCCGGTGATTGAGTATAGTCATCCAATAGAGATGAACCAGTCATTTGGATGAACCCTAGTTATTAGTTCTACAAGTAAGCATTGGGATAGATCACAAGTGTAAACCCGAAGTAGGTATGAACTCATGGGGAACACTTACCCTATTTAATTACAAATCTTGATAAAACAACACTGAATTCTCAATCTTGTTTACAATTTACTTTCGTAAACCCCCCAATCTGGAGATAACATTCTTAAAACTTAAATACCTGGATTATTCTATATTGACTATATTCCTCGTGGGATCAACTCCAATCTTTGTTGGGTTATTTATTGACAACGCCTACTTTATGCTTTATCAAGAGTGTGAGTTTGAGTGTTATCATCTTGCCTGAGAATACGGTTTAGGATTAGTTTAAATTGTGTTTGATTTACTATTAGTCTTTATTTTTGGATTTATTTTTAGGTTACAGGTTTGTGTATGCCCAATATTCGAAGCCAAGGCAAACCTCTGATTTCAATTGAACACGAACTTGAACGAACTTTGAGAAATAAGAGGAAAATGGCTAACATTGTGGCCAAGAAACTGTGAAAAAAGCAACAACTCAGATGTTGACTGAAGAACAAGCTAGGGCACAAGACCGTTTGGCAGCTCGGCTTTCTGAAGAGCAATGCCTAGTTGTAGCTAATGAGAAAGCAAGAAGAAATAGGGGCTCAGAGCAACAAAGATATAGATATTTTGATGATGAGGATGATGCTAATATTGGTGAGGCTGGAGTAATCGGTGCCATAGTTCCTCCCCCCTGCCTGCTAGGGAAAAGTTTGACATAACAAGCGTAATGATACAATTATTGAACATGAATGAAATTTTTACTGGACATGCTATTGATGATCCACACATCCGCTTGATGAACTCTGTGGGAATTTGCATGGTCTACTAGAAACTTGGGGTGAATCAAGATGCAATTAGATTGAGGTTGTTTTCATTCTCATAGAAAGTGAAACTCTTTGGTTGGCAGAGTTACCAAATGACACAATCACTACTTGGAGGAAACTGAAGAGGGCTTTCATGGAGAGGTCCTTTTTGTTGTCCAGAGCACTTCATCTTAAGGATGAAATTTATAACTCCATTCAACTGAGTACAAAAGCATTGCATGAGACATGGTTGAGATTCAAGAAGAAGCTGAAACAAGTTCCTAATCATAGGATATCTGATGACACTTTATTGGAAATCTTCTTTAGGTCCTTGAATGCTAACAACAAAGTTGTAGCCGACACTATTACAGGAGGAACATTCATGAGTCACACATATGCAGAAGCAGCAGAGGTGCTTGATAGAATCACCTAAACTAATTGAGCATGGCACACACATGAAGCTGAAGTCACGGCTGGCACTTATGCTATAGGTATGTCTGGGAAACAGCGAAGGAAAGACAAGGAAAGATATCAAGGCATATCCGAGATTAAAACTAAAATGAGTTTCCTTGTGAAATATTTCATGGGGGTTAGGGCTTAAAAAATGAATGTAATTGGTTCTCAAGGGAAAGCTCGAAGGAATGATGGTAATGATTCTGAGTCGGATGAGGAAGCGAATTATTTGAATGATCAAGGGGTGGGTTCCAGGCCAATGCTCAAGGGTCTAATAAATACACTTGGCACAAAGATTGAGGGAATCAAGGTCAAAATTATTACAGAGATAACAACTACAATCAGTGTGCATACCTGGGTAGGAGCAGAGGTCGAGACAAAGATGATAACTGAAAAAAAGAGTGATGGGTATAATAATGATATAAGCATCTTTTATGTCCCTCTGGGTAGCCACGAAGTAGAATCAAGCAACTCCAGGATGAAAGATATGTTAGCCAAAGTTCTAAAACAGGTGCAGGCTAATGAAGGCCACTTCAAGAAGCTTCGTACGGATCTTTTGGGGGTGAATCAAAAGATTGAATTGCATGCTATTGGCATCAAGAAAATTGAGAAACAAATTTGTCAGATGTCTGTTTCACTTAACCAAAGCCAAAAAGTAACACTTTCTATCTATACAGTCCAGAATCCAAGAAAATGATAGTCATTACATAGTTGTAACTACTAGGAGTGGCAAGGTGACTTTTGACCTTCCTATGCGAATTTTTGTTAAAGATACAGTTCAGCCCGAGTTGATTGATGATAATAAGGTCATTGAATCCAAAGAACAGGTTGTGGTTGAGAATTCGGCTGAAAAGCTAGCACTTAGTGTTGAAATTGAGACTGTTCTAGAAAAGGGAAGGAGAAGGAGGCACCGTAGATTTTGACATTGATTCCAAGACCTCCTCCACCTTTACCATAGAGATTGAATAAGAGAGCTGAAGAAGGGAAGTATCACAAGTTTATTTCTATATTGAAGAAATTATCTATGAACATCCCTTTAAGCAGGGCACTTGAGCAGATGTCGGGCTATGCTAAGTTCATGAAGGATCTTGTTAGTAAAAAGAGGATCATGCCTGTTTATAATTTGCACCATTGTAGTGCAATGGCATCTCGGTCCCTTGTGCAGGAAAAGAAAGACCCTGGAGCATCACTATTCCATACACCATTGGAGCGTTCAATTTCGCTAAGGCTTTATGTGATCTGGGTGCTAGTATTAATCTATGTTGCTAGCAGTGTTTAGATAATTAGTCTTAGGAGCTCCCAAGAAGACTTCAATACGGTTCTTAGGATTGATTACACGGTGAAAAATCTTGTAGGAATCCTCTATGATGTATTAGAGAAAGTCGAGATATCATCTTTTCGCCTGATTTTGTCATCCTAGATTGTGGGGTAGATTTTGAGGTCCCCATTATGAGAGACCATTCCTTGCTACCAAATGAGCATTAGTAGACATGGATACTGGAGAGTTGAAATTTCGGGTGAATAATGAAGAAGTGATTTTTCAATGTCTGCCGGTTTGTGAAGCAGCCTAGTGATATGCGTGTGGTCTTAGTTATTGATATTGTTGATGAGGAGTCTCTTATAATGCATTGAGTGTTGAGGCACTAGCAGCTGTGATCATGAATTTTGATGCTGAAGAGATAAATAAGTATGATGAGATTGTTAGTGCATTATTGGTATGGGGTTGTACACTTATGCTCCAAAGAAATTAGATCTTGATTTGAAGAATCGTGCAACTCCACCAGCCAATCCTTCTATTGAGGAGCCTCCAGTCTTGGAGCTCAAAGCTCTTCTATCTCACCTTCTATATGTGTTCTTGGGAGCTGGAAGCACCTTGCAAGTTATTGTAGCAGCAGATTTGGTTGAATGGCAAGTGGAAGCTCTAGTTTCAGTTTTGAAGAAGTACAAGAAGGCCATTGGATGGTCCATTACTGATGTTATTGGTATCCAACTGGGTATTTGCACTCATAAAATCTAGCTTGAGCCAGACATATTCCTAGTATTGAGCATTAATGTAGGTTGAATCCACCTATGCAAGAGGTTATTAAGAAGGAGATCATCAAGTGGTTGGATGCAGGAATGGTGTACCCTATTACAGACAGTAAATGGATGAACCCCATCCAATATGTGCCAAAGAAAGGTGGAATTATTGTTTTTCCTAATGCTAACAATGAGCTCATTCCAATGAGGTCAGTCACAGGCTAGCGAGTATGCATGGATTATAAAAAGCTGAATGCATGGACTGAAAAGGATCACTTTCTGATACGTTTAATGGATCAAATGCTAGACCGTCTTGCTAGTAGAGTATGGTATAGTTTTCTTCATGGGTATACGGGATACAATCAAATCACGATCGCTCCTGAATACCAAGAGAAGACCACTTTCACTTATCCATATAGGACATTCGCTTTCAAGCGGATGACATTCGGTATGTGTAATGCACCGAAAACCTTTCAACGTTGCATGATTTCTATCTTTTCCGACATGGTGAAGGACACAATCAAGGTTTTCATGGATGATTTTTTGGTGGTAGGTTACACCTTTGAGGATTGTTTGGCTCATTTAAGTAGTGTATTAAAATGGTGTGAGGACTGTAATTTAGTGCTTAACTAGAAAAAGTGTCATTTTATGGTGAAAGAAGGCATAGTGGTCCCCACAAAGTTTTGAAGAAGGGGATTGAAGTTGATAGGGTGAAGATTGGGGTGATTGAAAAATTATCACCACCAATTTCTGTAAAGGGGATTCGATGCTTTCTGGAGCATGTTGATTTTTATCGTAGATTCATCAAAGATTTTTCCAAAATTGCTCACCCATTGTGCAAGTTGTTGGAGAAGAAATTGAAGTTCATGTTTGATGAGGCATGTCTAGAGGCATTTGAGTGCCTCAATAAAAAGTTCATATCAGCCCCTATCATTATTTCACCTGATTGGTCCATGCCTTTTAAGGTTATGTGTGATGCTAGTGTTGTGGCGCTGGGAGTGGTCCTAGGCCAAAGAAGTGAAAAGATTCTCCATCCTATTTACTATGCTAACAAAGCACTTAATCCATCTCAGAAAAATTATACTGTGACAGAACAAGAGTTTTTTGCTGTGGTCTTTGATTTTGAAAAGGTTAGATCCTATTTACTTGGCGCTAAGATGATTGTGCACACTGACCATGCAGCTCTTAGGTACCTTATGGAAAAGAAAGATGCAAAGATGAGATTGATCAGATGGGTACTTCTGTTGCAAGAATTTGACTTTAAAGTCAAGGATCAAAAGGGGACCAAAATCAGGTGGTTGAGCACTTGTCCAGACTTGAAGAAGATACAATGTTGAAATTGAAAAATGAGGTTGACATTAATAATTCTTTTCCAAACGAACAGGTTTTGGCTACATCACAGAATTTGATTCCATGGTTCGCTGATTTTGCAAATTATTTGGTGAGTTATGTGGTACCTGTAGATTTGTCCTCTTATCAACGAAGGAAGTTTATATCATATGTGTGGAAATTTTTTTGGAATGATCCATACTTTTTTTGCATTTTTGTTGATGGGATCATTCGTAGATGTGTGCCTGAAGTTGAAATGATAAGCATATTTGAAGTCTGTCACTCATCCCTTATTGGGGGTCATCATAGTGGTATCCGCATGGCTCACACATTCTGCAATATGAGTACTATTGACCAACCATTCACCAACATGCTCGTAATTATGTGAAAGCCTATGATGCATGCTAAAGGCAAGGAGGAATATCAAGAAAGCATTAACTTCTTCTCACCCCCATTCTTGTGATTGAGTTGTTTGATGCTTGGGGTATTTACTTCATGGGTCCATTTGTGAGCTCGAATATTATGAAATATATACTTGTTGTTGATTATGTATCAAAATGGGTGGAGGCATTTGCGCCTCCCAATAATGAAGGCAAGAGTGCCACAGTGTTCTAGAAGCGAAACATCTTTTCCAGGTTTGGTACCCCAAAGGCAATCATTAGAGATGGGGGGGTTCATATTTTTGCATATCAGATGTTTCAGACTCTACCTGAGAATTATGGTGTGAATCATAGGGTGGAAACACCTTATCATCTGCAATCTAGTAGGCAAGTTGAAGTCTCAAACCATGAAACAAAGACAATCCTTGCGAAGACTGTGAATGCAAATAGAATGGATTGGTCTAGGAATTTGGATGATGCTCTATGGGTGTAATGGACTGCCTTCAAGACTCCTATAGGTATGTCTCCCTATTAGCTTGTATTTGAAAAGTCATGTCATCTACTAGTTGAGCTTGAGCACAAGGCCATGTGAGCGCTCAAGATTCTGAATTTGAATTGGGGTCCTTAAGCTTGAAGCTTGATCAGTTGAATGGGTTAGATGAATTTCATCTAAAGGCCTATGAGAGTTCATCTCTTTACAAAGATAGGATGAAGTGTATCATGATTGGAAGATAGAATAGATAGAGATTAATCCGGGTGAATTGGTCTTTCTGTTTAATTCAAGACTTCGCTTGTTTCCTAGCAAGTTGAAGTCTAAGTGGTTTGGACCATTTTGAGTGGTACATATGTTCCCATATGATACAATTGAACTTGATAACCACGAACGTAAAGGATTCAAGGTAAATGGTCAGCGTGTGAAGGCATATTTGGGAACAAATGAGGAAATAAAGGTAGTTGATATTTGGGTCCTGGGTGAAGTCTGAGTAACCCAGTGACTCTAGTCGTACCATAACATTAAATTAGGTTATTCATGAGAGGTAACCCACAGTAGTATCTTGGTAATGTATGAGTAATCAAGATACCCATGTCATGCCGCGACATTAAATTAGGCGCTACTTAGTGTTCATGTTTGCTGAAGTGCACATGTGTGCTTGGAACAAGGAAAAAAGAGTTGGCCAAAATCTGAAAAAAATTGAACAGGTCACAGAAAGGTTGGATCTCATGAACCATTTTTTCAAGGAATGAGTCATCGGGTCAACCGTCCTGAATCTACTGAAATATCATCTTGTAGGAAAGTGATTGACGAGTCAATGCACAATCCATCTAGACACAAGAAGAGTCGTTGCCTGAACTCATCAAGTCCCAAGTAAGTTTCTGTTCCCATACACTTAATGCATCACATAATGAGTCATGGAGACTTCCAATGACTCGTCAGGACGGGTCGTGGTCAGTAACAGTCAATGAAAAAAATTCTAATTCACCCGACTCGACCTGCGATTATTTTCTTTGATTTTCTTTTTACTTACCAATCCGACCCAATCCTTCACCCCGTTCCTAAAATTAAAAAACACCGCACTCACTCCCTCCATAACTGCCACTCTAATTACACCGCCAATCACTCTACAATCTCTATTCATCACTGTTAAAATCCTTCTAACCGTAATTGCAACCAAATTCGTGGACACGCTTTGCGTTGCATAAATTCTTCATCCTCTCAAGCATCGAATCTCAATCAAAGTAAGTGAACCTTGTTTATTTTGCTTTGATCATTGAGGTTGATGCTCACCATGGGCTCTCCCACTATAATTGAAAATTTCTAGAACCTTAGGTTGATTTTGAGTAGGATTTTTAGTTGAGTAATCAAACCATGAATTAGGTTGGTCGTGTAGGATTTTTTTTATACAAAATAATTACACTTGAAATTGTGGAAATTGTGTTTGTGAACTTATTGTGCAATGTTGGCTTGGGTGTCTCATACCCATCGAGTCGACGGGCATTACGATCCATAATTGCCTCGGAAATGAATCCCCGATTGTTTTGCTCGCGCAACTCCTAACAATTTTTCTTAACCAATGAGTATGGGTGAATTCTGAGTAATCCATAGATTTTCAAAATTGAAGAGATACAAAAAAGGCCAAAACAGTGGTTACGCCTGACTTAACGACTCGTGGTATCATCCAACCAGTCGTGCAGTCAGTCGTTCCCACTGTTCCAAAAGACTCTACAATGTTAAGTCATAGGAACTCCTATGTACAAGTCATATAACGAGTCATAGGATCACCTAAAGATTCGTTGATTGTCTTATTCTGAGTGAGATAATAAATAAGTGGCCAGAACATAACATAACAAGGGAAGTTACGACTCGTCACCTAATCTGTTCTGAGTAAAGAAGAAGTGGCCATTTTCAGAATCTGACTTCTCGAGTCATGGCACGAGTTGTACCCAGAAGTAACAGCTCGTTACCTGACTCATCGTGATGAGTTACAGAAAATTCTTTCTCCTTCTTAATTGGACATTCTGGGACTAATGTTACTTCCACAGGTACAATGCCTTCAAAGGGAAATGCATGGAAGGGTAAGGACAAAACACCCTTCAAGAAGAAGCGGCTAGAAAAGAAAAAGCCATCGACTCATCAGTTGATAGATGAACCAAGCAGCTCCAAAGAGTTGAGTGGCTCTTAAAGGAGTACCCATTTGGACAAGAACAACTGGAGCAACGCTCAACTAGGCCTCATATAAAGAACCCAAACATCTCTACGGCCTTGGTCGAGTCCCCGACTCCAGTTGCAACTGCCCCGTCTAGCGAAGAAAGGGAAGAGCATGGAGACTCATCACATGAAAAGGATAGTGGTGAGTCTAGTGAGAAAAATAGAAGAGAGTTCCACTCTAAAGACTCTGGTTCAGCTAATGATTAGATCGAGACCTCGGATATATCTCCTCCATCTCAAAACCCTTCTAGCAGAGGACAGAGTGAGCAGCCGATTCATAGATGGTCAGTTTCGGGAATTGGAGTTATTTATAACAGAGATATAGATGCAAATGGCAGAGGCAACCTGAAGAGGAACATTTATGAGGAGCCTCACTTGGTCACTGTCGGGATAAAATATCTTCTCAAGATTCAGACATTATTTGACAAATACAGGTTTAGCTGGATAAGTGAGCCTTCAAGGAGGTATAGCCCAACGATGGTAAGGGATTTATATGTGGCATATGTGGAAAGACTAAAGAATTTTGCTCCTGCAGGTCACGATTGGAAGAAACAGCCTGCATTGCTTACTTTCCTAGTTCGAGGTACTCTGGTGGATATATCCGAGCGCACAATCTCTCGCTTCTTATATGATGCAGAGTATGAGGCCCCGACAAACATGGCCGAATTTAACTATCTGCTGGGTGGGCCAAAGAAGACTAAAATCAAGAAACTGAGTGCGGAGAATAAGAAAATGCACTACACTTGGTTGGCACTAGTCATTGCTGGGAAGGGGACATAGGTTGAATGGTTAGCAGAACAGGAGCCGCAAATAAAAAAAAGTGACTCTCAATTCTAAGGCCAAGTTTTGGTGGTCACTGGTGAGGCATCACTTAGGGCCAACAAGTAATGACAATATCGTGTCCCCGGATTGTGCTGCGTTGCTTGCCAGCATTATAAAGGGTATGGGATCAATATCCCTAGGTACATTATTGAGGAGATTAGGAAGAGATCCATATTGGATAGCACGAACATCCCATTTACGTGCTTGATTGCTTATTTATGCCAAAAGTTTGGGATGCCTGAGTTGCCAATCATTGATCAGTTTATGGAGGTACTGAAGATTACATACATTGGGTTGATCCGAGATATTACAAACCTAATGTCCAAGGCAAAGAGTCAGATTGCTATATCAGCCAGTGCAGCCATACTTGCAGATGTGTTGCAAAGGCGTCCACAGATTGAGACTCTAGGTTTTACTGAGATTGAGGTAGTTACTACTGCTTCACAGGATGCGAGCAATGTTCCTGAGACTACCCCTGCCTCAGCTGTCAATACTTCTTCTACTGCACCAGCATCTTCCTTCACTGTGCCAGATGCCCGACCATAAGCTTCATATTCTCGCCCTTCGCCGGCCGGCTTAGTCACAATTTCTCAGGAATACATAGCAAACATGGCTAGACGGCTAGATGGCTAGCTCGGGCTGAAAAGTAGCAAGTTAATGCTGCATTGCAAGTTAAGGTGTTAATGGAGAAGGTCAAGTCATGGGTTACACGGGAGTTGGGGTCAATGTCAAGGACTTGGCATGGGCGGTTGCACGCATGTGAGAGAAGGATAGATGAGTGCCTAGCGGCTATACAAGTGTCGGAGCTTACTAGGTGGTATGTTGAGCTTGAGTCTTTATAAGCAGAGTTGAGAGAGGCATCGACACAACAGATTCCAGTGATACCACTACCGCCCATGATCCCAGTTGTTGAGGAGGAGACGGAGGATGAGTTACCTCCCATTTTCGGTTTCTTCACCGAGCATCCTGTGATAGAGGCTAGAGAAAAGAGGGCTAGGAGTGAGGAGATTGAGACGAGGATGTGGCTCTGTTGAGAGAGCAAAAGAGAGAGAGGCATGACATTGTAGACATCCACAAGGTTGTTTAGAGATGAGGCCTGACTAAGAGAGGAGGCAGAGGCCGCTAGGGCTTAAGAAGTTTCCATAAGTTCTATGGGTGCATTGGGTGTGCCGATCAGCATCGATGCCATCGTAGAGGAGTCTGGGGGTGCATATGTATCCCCCACTGATCAGACCGATCCAGGAGTCTAGAACGCCACAAGTATGTCCCTATCCCATGTGCTATATTTCTGTTCTGATGCATCAATGGCGATGCATATTCTTTTTGATGGGGGTGGGGGTGAACCTGGATTTTTTAATCTGAGAATTTTTCTTGTTGTGTTTCTTTTTTCTCAGGTGTTTCTATCTAGTAGAACTTATATGTTTAGGATTTAGTTTTTATGTGTTTTGTATGTTTAATTAGAATAAAAATAGGAGAACTTAGTGTAGTCAAATAAAATGGCATATGTGAACAGGTTGCTTTTGGTTTTGAAAGGTTTAATGACACCCCTCCTAATTTTATCTGTGTTGTGTGCTTGTTGTTTATGTCTCGAGTATTGTGGATCTTTGCATATCATTAGGATTATAGATATGATAATCATTATTTGATCTTTGCTTGAACTGAAAATTGGTAGTTGATAATGTGATCCTGTGCCATGTGTATGTGAGGTACTTACTGAGTTTGCCTCTGTATGTCCAATCTAGAACTTGTCTGGTTAGTCATAACAAGGTTATAAGATAGTTGGTTAGGAAATGATCATAGGCCATTTTTGAACTAGTCCACTTTTAGCCTAAATGTCCTACCAAATGAAATAAGAATCTCCCTTGATCCCGAATTTTGAGCCTGAAACAAACCTTTTCTTTGATTAGCCCATTTACCTTCCCAGTTTTGTTATAATGAACATGTTTTGGTCATGATCCCTCCTTGGACATTGTCTACCTCAAACTCAGCCAAATTGCCTAAGTTGAGAGTGGCTACTGAAGGGGTGCATAAGAGAGGTTGGGGATGAAGGAAGAAGCTGATTAGTGAAAAGACTCGAGTGTGATAAAATTAAAAAAAATAAAAATAAAAGAGAAAAGCAAAGAAGAAGAAAAAAAGTTAATTGAACAGGCTGCAAAGAGGGAAAAAATTTAATAAAGAAAAAAAGGAACCATACCCGAAGTTGAAAAAGAATAAAGGAGAAAAGGGGAGGAAAAAGAGAAAAAGGTTAAATGAGGAGTCAAAAATAGCTGCTTGAATATTAACTATTCAATTAAAATGAAATATTACAACTATAACATGCATTTTGGTTTTCAAATTCAAATAGAGGGTTGAGTCACTTTATCCATATTTATCATACCTGTCCCCAAGCCTACATTTCAAGCCTAAGAAAGTCTACAAGTACTAAGTCATGTCAAACTAAGTGCGACTAACAATATTACTTCGTTAAACATTAAAGAAAAAAAGTTAAGTTATATGTTTTTGCGGTGTAAATTAACCAATGTAAAATTAAAAAATAAATAACTAATATTGTTGTTATTTCTAGTGTTGAAAATATTTTTTTATTAGCATTAGTATTGATTTGAGTTTTATTTGAGTTAATAACATGAATCTATGAGATATAAAACTTGTTG
>JACEIK010007510.1:18939-32305 GCA_018107945.1 Datura stramonium | reverse complement strand
ATATTGATGTGTCAACGTAATGAATTATGATGGGCTTTAGAATCATCTTTAATATGGTATCAAGGGTGAGGTTAAACCAACCCAATTTTTTTTTTAGAAAAATAAAGAGATTGACAGTTTCCATAAGTGAAACCAACAACTCTTCTATGACGTTCAATCTATCTACCGTCTCATCTTCTCCAAACTTGACACATAAATTGCCTGTGAAACTGATCACATCTTCGAACTTTTTAATGTGGAAGACACAGTTTATGCCTATGATATATGCTTGTGGTTTGAACCATCATATTGATGGTAGTACATAGATTACCAATATAATTTTTTGGATGATACCAATACCAAAACCCGATGTATACAGTTTGGTTACGTGAAGACCAACTTATTTCAGAAAGTATCCTACCTTAGTTGGTCGGAGCCGCGACTGCTCGTGTAGCTTAAGACAAACTTGTTGCAGCATATGCTTCAAGATTAAGGCCATGCATTCGTGAAGTCAAGACGCAGTTGCACACTTTGCATCGTGATAATACCACTATTGAGTCGTATATACAAAAGGAAAAGGGAATAGTAGATAAATGGGTTGCTTTGCAGCACCCAGTTCACAATGATGATCTGGTAGAATTTGTTCTTTCTGGACTAGGACTTTCGTATCATCCTTTTACCAGGTCACATAAATCACGTCAAGAGAAAATTATTTTTGATGCATTGTATGGATTGTTGTGGAATGAAAAATGTCAATTAAAAAGGGATGAAGCCCTTATTGTTATTGCACCTACAACACAATATACTAAAAGTTCTTTTTCTACCACCCGTGGACATGGTAGAGGTCGAGGAGATCGAGGTTGTGGACACTCCTCAATCAAGGATTCCAACCGTCTCAAAATCACGGGTTCAGAATTCTACTCATATCAATCCTATTCCATCTCAAACTTCAGATATGCTTGAAATTATTTGTATTAATTGTGAAGGTAAACGTCATATTGCACATGTGTGTCCGTCTCCTAGAATTAACAATGGCAACAAAGTTTTTGGACCGCATATTTTCAATTTAGCAAGAACTCCTTCTCCATAAAATTGGTTAACGGATAGTGGAACCACACATTATTTTATAGCTAATCTTGATAAATTGGGTATTGATTCTGAATACCAAGGTTTGGAGAAAGTTACGATAGGTAATGGTTCCAAACTTCCTATTGCTCACATTGGTAAAAGCTCAGTTGTTATATCTGGAAAAAAAAATCAATCTTGATGACATCCTACATGTTCCAACCGCTACTTAAAATTTATTGTCTATTTAGTAATTTTTCTAAGTCAAACCAAGTTTTAATTAAATTCTTTCCTTACCATTTTTGGATTAAGGACTTGGCGACGAAGGACACACTGCACACAGGCCCGAGTGAAGATAGATTATATTCTTTTTCTGCACTGAAGTCATCTACACTTTCTTCTTATGTTGCATTCCTTGGGCTTTGGCATGCTTATTTGGCTCATACACCCCTTCCTACCATTCGTTAAACATTGTCGTCAAGTGTCATTTTCCCTTCATTTAAATCTTCTAGTTTATGTTCTACATATGCTGTTAGTAAGAGACATAAAGTTCCTTTTTGTGAGTCTAGTTTTTAGGCCACAGGGCCTTTAGATTTAGTTTGTTCAGATGTTTGGGATCCTTCTTCAATTGTTTCTAATGAAGGGTGTCGATATTATGTGATTTTCTTTACTCACTTTAGCAAATATACATGGATTTATTTTCTTGGTTTTAAATCTGAAGTCCTTTCAATATTTATTGCAATTTTATATAAATGTTGAAAAATATTTTGGTCGTCCGATTAAAAGTTTTTAGGTAGATTGGAGGAGAATATCAAGTCTTAACAAATTACTTGAGAGAAAATGAAATTGTGCAGCGTTCCTCATGTCCATATACCTCTAAAAAAATAGTTGTGCCGAAAAAAAATATAGGCATATTGTTGAAATTGTCCGAGCATTGCTAAATCATGTCAATGTGCCAACATTTGAGATCTCTTTATATACTATAAATCGTATACCAACCCCAAGCTTTAAAAAAAACTCCATTTCATGTGTTATTTAACACCGATTCAAATGACTCCTTGTTGCGTATTTTTTATTGTCTTTATTTTCCATGACTTTGTCCTTATACAAAGAATAAATTATCTCCTCAATCTAAACCGTATGTGTTTTTGGGCTATAGTAAGTTACATAAAGGGTACAAATGCTTTGACCCAATTTCCTCAAAATTTTACATTTCTCGTCATTTCATCTTTGATGAAAATATTTTTTCTTTTATTTCACAAGATGTCGTGGTGCCTCCATCTATAACCAATGAAATATCAGAGCCTCTCAATGTTACATTGCCATTCCATCCTTTCGTTTCCCCTTCCAACATTCAACAAACGTAGCCACAACTTTCAATACCGATGCACACATTGAATCAACCTTCATCCTCCCCATTCGTAGAATCCTTGCCAAATCGGACATCCTCGTCATTTGTTGATCATATTCCTGGACACACACTTGCTACTGATCCGCCTTCACAAGATGGAATTTCTCATGGTGTAGACTTGATTTCACCAACTATAATTGAAGAAAATCAACAATCGTCTAACACGAGTCACTCTACTGATCTTAGAACCACTTCAACTATCGGTACACTCTGTGCAGTAGTGCTTCCTTTGAAAAATATGGTCACATGAACACAAACAAGCTTATTGAAGTGAAAGAAACCATTCTCGTTGTCTATTATGGCTCCAACATCAACAATAGTGGAACCTTTTTGACATTCACAGGCTATTAAGGTTGTTCACTGGCGTCGCGCCGTGTCAGAGGAGTATAATGCACTTATTCAAAATGGTACTTGGGTATTGGTTCAACCATCCCCATCTCAAAATATAGCTGGATGTAAATGAGTGTTTAAGACGAAGTTAAAATCGGATGGTTCATTAAATCGTTATAAATCAAGGTTTGTGGCTAAAGAATATCATCAACGACTAGGTCTTGATTTTGCTGATACATTTAGTCCAATGGTTAAACCGGCTACCATACAATTATTATTATCCTTACCAGTGTCTCACTAGTGGAACATCACTTAGCTAGATGTATCTAATGCATTTCTTCATGGGAACTTGGATGCGATTGTATACATGTCTCAATATCCCAGGTTTGTTGATCCTACTTGTCCAGATTATGTTTGTTTACTTAAATGATTTCTCTACGACCTCAAACCAGCTCCACATATGTGGAATAAATTTCTAGCTGATGTACTTCTTTCTCTAGGCTTTGTGGAATTCAAAACTGATAGCTCTCTGTTCTATATGCCGAACACCGATGATAAGTTATTCTATTTAATTTATGTTGACGACATTTTGGTTGTGGGCTCTAATTATGTTCATATTGCAGCTCTTATTTAATTTATGTTGACGATATTGAAGTGCAAGTTGACAGTTTTTCCACACCCTGCTCAAATTGAGGGGGAGTTTAAGGATAATATCACATAGGAGTTTGAGCGAAAGTCTATTTGTATATATTTGCTTATTGTTGGGAATTTCCTTAAAGAAGTCGTGTAGTTGTTTTCAGATTAGAAGTCCTTAATAATGAAAACTTTATTATCCAAGAAACTTATGCATCTATATATTGATGTATCAGCGTAACGAAATATGATGGGATTTAGAATCATCTTTTACAGTAAGCCCATTCACGGGCTCTACACCATAAAATTGGACAAATAAATCAATGTGCAAGCTTGGGTACAAAAAAATGAACGATTAAAAATAATTTCAGATGTAAATATCATAAGAATGTTCTCTCACCACTACGAGGAGGATAGTACTGATTCATGTGGCAATTTCTAAAAGTTGGCCGGAGATGTGGATGAAGAAGTGCAGAGAAGATCTGTAGTATCCTTGATCAGCTATTTTGATGATGGAAAAACTATGCAGGGACTAGGTTCAGATAAGTTATGAAGTATGTGGTAGCAGATAAAAATTACAACTGTAAAAAATGTACTATTTTATGTCTGTGAGCGGGACTACGAATATGCTGCAAAGGCACCTCAACGTGGCAGAGGGCCAGTGTAGTCAACCAATAGAATTTCACCTTCGGTTGTGCCCTCTCATACTTATCCCTTGGGGACATCTTTTCAAAACCTAGTTTTTGGGAATTACAAAAATAAGCTTCTCTTTTTTGGTTATCTGCTCAGCCTTCATGAATATCATGAACGATATTTTCTGAAAGCATCAAGATGTTTTGAAGAAAAGTGACCCTGAATATTCCTCCAGTCTTTTTGCCTTTTAGTTAATGTTTTGATCTTAAATGTAAACCTACTCTTCAATATGAAGTCTGTGTAGGTATTTCCTTTGTAATCGTTCTTATTGTCATGGGAGTCTTCTTCAACTAGAGTTAGTTGATAGAATAGCTAGAGTTAGCTGTGTAGTTCTAGCTAGAGTTAGCTTGTTGGAAGGTGCAGTAGAGTTATTGCATTACAAACCTTGCAGTAGAGTTGCTTCAAGGGAGTTTGGGATTAAGAGTTTAATCCTAGGGTGATTTGGAGTCTGTAATCATCTTTCGCTCAGTGATTTAGTGAAGATGATTATTAAATCCTACGAGGTAGGTTGTGATTTTTTCCTCCCTTGAGCAAGGAGGTTTTCCACGTAAAAAACTGGCCTTCTTATTCATTCTGTTTCTATTTTATTTGACGTACATCTGTGTTACATAAGTCTAGGAACCTGGTCCCTAGACTGTTGGTGGACTCTTCTAACTTAACAATTGGTATCAGAGCAGGCTCTTCTTAAAAGGTTAACACCTAGAAAAGATCCTGCAAGGATGGCAGCACCTCCAAATTTGGAAGAAGGGCAGTATACCACGAGACCTCCTCGTTTCAATGGACAATACTATGGATGGTGGAAGACCCGTATGCATGATTTCATTATGACTGAAGATAGTGAGCTATGGGATATCATTCCAGATGGTCCATATGTTCCCATGAAGACTGTTACAAAAGGAGAAACTACTACATCGATTCCCAAGACTAGAAGGGAATTCAATGATAGTGATAGGAAGCAGATCGAGAAGAATTTCAAAGCTAAGAAGTTGTTGGTTTGTAGGATAGAACCGGATGAATATAACAGAATTTATGCTTGCGAATCTGCTAAAGTAATCTTGGATTACCTCAGAATTGCTCATAAAGGGACTAGTCAGGTTAAATAATCCAAGGTAGACATGCTGACTACACAATATGAAATGTTTGTTATGAAGGAAGGAGAGTCAATTCAGGAGATGCATACCAGATTTACTTCGATAACTAATGAGCTCTATTGCTTGGGTGAGATAATTAAGCCAAGCAGACTGGTTAGAAAAATTCTCAGCATACTTCACAAATCTTGGGAAAGTAAAGTAGACGCTATTACTGAGGCACGAAATCTAGAAACTCTTACAATGGTTGAACTCATAGGGAATCTGAAAACTTATGAGCTCAAAAGACAGCAGGATCAAAGCAGGAATGACTCAAGAAAGGATAAGGGTCTGGCTCTCAAGACTACTCAGGCAAACTCTAGTGATGAAGATGAGGATATGACTTATCTGACACGAAGATTAGAAGATTATCAAGAAAAATGGAGGTTTTCAAAGACGGTCAAACTCTAACAAGTTTTCTAGTGGAAATGATCTTTGTCACAAATGTGGAAGACCAGGACATTTCATCAAGGACTTTCCTATGCACAAACTCAAATACAAAGAGTATCTGAAGAACAATGCTGACAAGGCTAAAAAGAAGGACCGGGTCCCTAATAGGTTCAAGAGAAGGGCTGTTGCAGATCATGTGGTCAAACAGGTTCTTGTTGCTTGGGGAAATTCATCTGGAGACTCATAAAATGGTGAAGAACCTGGAGATGCCTCTATGATGGCCTTGGAGGATGCTGATACGCCATTCAACTCAATGTTTGCTCTTATGGAAAAATCTGATGAGGAAGAATAAGAAGAGGTAACCTTTCTTGATGTAAAAAAGAATCTCAAAGACTATAATCTGAAGGAGTTAAGGTTCCTTGCTAATGTCTTAATCGAGTCTTTTTATGATATTTTTAACGAAAAAGATGTCTTAAAAAAGTGTTTAATTAATGACTAAGTTGAATGATATGAAGGAGAAACTTGAAAGGATGTCAGTTGAGAATCTCACTCTAAATGAAAGATTGAGTGAGATGTCTCAAAATGGAGAAAATAAATCTAGTGAGTTTCGAGAAATTCAGGTTGAGCCTGAAGTTGAATTGGAAAAAACTCAGTTGGATCTCACTGCTTCTCTGAACAGAAACTCAGAACTTGAGAGGGAGTTGGTTGGAATCAAGAATGATCTTGAAAAACTCTCTCAAGTGGACAACCTCTTCTCAAATCTAGTCAAACCTAACCAATCAGAGATCTAATTGTGGAGAAGGTTTAATATATAAAAGGATGAATCCCCCTTATAATCCCCATAGCAAGTATGTATCTGATCCTAACAATCTCTTATGCACACACTGTGGTAGAAATGGTCATCTTAAATAGATATGTCCTGCCAGACAAGTTGCCTTGAAAAAGTTCTCAGAAGTCTATGAAGTTAGAAGAAAAAGCAGGGTACCTGGTCCCCAAATGTCTTAGTTTAAGCTACCCTCTTGGACTAGAAAGAGTCTGATTTACCCCTTGTCTCATTTTTGGGAACTCGAACTTAAGTGGGTTCCCAAATCTAATTCATGACTAACCTTGCAGGTTGGAGTGAGGGGAAGCAGCCAAAATTGGTTTATGGATAGTGACTGCTCGAAGCATATGAAAGAAATATGGAAGATTTTCTCTCACTCAAAGCTTTTCAAGGAGGAAGTGTTTCCTTCGGGAATGGAAAGAAAGGATACATTCTAGGTGTTTGAAAAATTGGCAAATCACTTGAACATGCTATAGAAAATATTTTCTATGTTAGTGGGCTCAAATACAGTCTTTTAAGTGTGTCTCAAATCTGTGACAAGGGAAATGAAGTCAAGTTTCTGTCTGTTGCATGCATTGTAATAAATCTTCAGTCTGAGGAGGTGATCTTAATAGCCAAGAGATGCAAGAGCATGTCCGTTGCTGATCTTGACTCCATAACTGGTGAAAATCTCACTTGTTTAAGTGTGATGGAAGATGACTCTATATTATGGAATAGAAGATTGGGGCACGTGAGTTCCTCTCTTCTTCACAAGCTGCTATCCAAGGATTTAGTTTGTGGAGTGCCTAAAATCAAGTTTGCAGAAAATAAAATTTGTGATGCTTGTATTAAGGGAAAGCAAACCAGGTCCTCATTCAAGAAGAAAAAGGATGTAAGCACCTCAATACCTTTAGAACTTCTTCACATGGACTTATGTGGACCAGTGAAGATTGCAAGCAGAGAAGGAAAGAGATTCATTCTGGTGATTGTTGATGATTATTCAAGATATACATGGACAATATTCTTGTGAACAAAGGACGAGACTTTTCCTGTATTTGAGTATTTTGCAAATCAAATACAAGTAAAGTTAGACTTCAAAATTATAGGGATCAGGTCCAACCATGGCTCTGAATTTTAGAATGCAAGATTTGACAACTTCTGTATAAAAAAGGGAATCAGTCACAATTTCTCAGCTCTAAGAACTCCTCAACAAAATGGAGTGGCTGAGAGAAAGAACAGGACATTGATAGCTATTACCAGAACCATGTTGATTGATGGAGATATGGCCAAAATCTTTTGGGCAGATGCAGTAAACACTACATGCTATATGGTCAACAGATGCCTGATCAGGTCCCTACTTGCGAGAAACCCTATGAATTGCTATACAAGAAGAAGCATCTGCTAAGCTATCTCCGTGTGTTTGGATTCAAGTGTTTCGTACTGAATAATGGTAAGGAACATTTGGGAAAATTCGACCCTAAAAGTGATGAAGGGATTTTCTTGGGGTACTCATCAAATAGCAAGGCTTACAGAATCTACAACAAAAGGACGCAATATGTTGAGGAAAGTGTCCATGTGATCTTTGATGAATCCGGTGATCTAAGTAGTGGTGATAAAATGAATGATGCTGAGCTAGAAGAGATGTGGCAAATACAAAGGGATGCCTTGGACAAAGTGGAATCAAGAAATCTGGTCAAGGATGATGATGATGATGAACAACCTCCTGCTAAAAAATGGAAAACACCTGGAGAACAAGGCTCCATGAGCAATGAAGTTCGGGAATCTGCACCTGAAAATCTGCTGGACTTGATGTCACATGAAAATCTCCCAGATGAAGGAACTGGTACCTCAGATGATCAACCAGTGACTGGAAGATCAAACTGGAAGAACAAATCTTCACATCCGTTGGATAATCTAGTGTCACCTTTAGAATCTAGCATTCAAACAAGATCCAGGTCAAGAAATATGTTTGCTTTCTCAACATTCATTTCTCAGATTGAACCCAAGAATCTCAAGGAGGCTCTGGCATATATAGAATGGGTGAATGCAATGCAGGAATAACTTCATCAGTTTGAAAGGAACAAGGTATCACATCTAGTTCCTAAGCCCTCAAACTGAACTGTTATAAGGACCAGGTGGGTCTTCAGGAACAAAATGGATGAAAAAGGTAATATTACAAGAAACAAAGCCAGGTTGGTGGTACAGGGATACAATCAGGAGGAAGGCATTGATTATGATGAGATATTTTCTCCTCTGGCAAGGATGGAGGCAATAAGAATGTTAATAGCCTTTGCAGCCTTTATGGAGTTCAAGTTGTTTCAAGTGGATGTAAAAAGTACCTTTTTGAATGGGTACTTGAAGGAGGAAGTTTTTGTTAAGCAACCTCCCGGGTTTGAAGATATTGATCATCCACATCATGTGTACAAGCTGGATAAGGCTCTTTATGGACTGAATAAGCTCCTAGGGCATGGTATGAAAGATATTCCAAGTTCCTCCTGGATAATGGTTTCAAGAGAGGAAAAAATTGATAAGACTCT
This sequence comes from Datura stramonium, assembly GCA_018107945.1. Taxonomy (NCBI): domain Eukaryota; kingdom Viridiplantae; phylum Streptophyta; class Magnoliopsida; order Solanales; family Solanaceae; genus Datura; species Datura stramonium. Next base: position 23,338 of record JACEIK010007510.1, on the reverse strand, counting down.
CTTTTTAAAATTCAGAGGAAGAAATCTTCTCATTGTTCAAGTGTATGTGGACAATATCATTTTTGGAGAAACAATCGACTCCCCATATGAAAACTTTGCTAAACTCATGAGGAGTGACTTTGAAATGAGTATGGTGGGAGAGATAAATTTTTTTCTTGGCCTTCAAGTGAAGCAAGTTCAAAATGATATCATGATCAGTCAACAAAAGTATATTAAGGAGCTTTTTAAAATATTCCACATGGACAGTGCTAAGACAATTGATACCCCAATCAGTACATCATCTAAGTTAGATGCAGACGAACCAGGTCCTCCAGTAAATGAAACCATGTACAGGGGAATCATTGCATCTCTCCTATACTTGACTGCAAACAAACCAGATATAGTTTTTAGTGTGGGTATTTATACTCATTTTCAAGCTTGTCCCCAGGAGTCTCATCTCAAAGATGTAAAAAAAGATTCTCAGATATTTGAAGGGAATACCTGACCTAGTTTTATTCTACCCATCAGGTTTTTCATTTGACTTGGTGGGCTACTCTGATGCTGACTATGCAGGATACTTAGTGGATAGGAAGAGCACCTCCGGAATGGCTCATTTCCTCGGCTCTTCATTGATATCTTGGGGTTCAAGAAAGAAAAACTCAGTGTCTCTCTCCACTGTCGAGGCTGAATATGTAGCAACTGCCTCATGTTGTGCTCAATTATTATGGATTAAACAACAACTTGAAGACTATGAAATCTTATCTGATTGTGTGCCTCTTTTGTGTGACAACACTAGTGCTCTTAACATGGCAAAAAATGCGATCCAACACAAAAGAACCAAGCACATAGACATAAGACATCATTTCTTGAGAGATAATGTGGAGAAAGAAAATATTCGGGTGGAATTTTGCAAGACCGAGGATCAGATCGATGACATCTTCACTAAGGCTTTAAATAGGGACCAGTTTGAGAAGAATTGCCTGAAGTTGCGATTAATAAAATTGAACTGATCTCTCATTTTTCTTTATGTTCTCTTAATATCTTTTTATGGCTATGATTATACTACAGGTTTCCGGGTAAGTGCTTCTCAATCAATGTGTAGCTTAGTTCCATACCCTAACAAGGTATACATGCATCGTAGGCTTGAGCGAAGATGGAAAAGGACAGGGCAGATTTGGAAAATAAGTGACTCAGAATTCATTGGAGGGACCTGGTCCTCCAAGGTTAGTATTTCAAGTATTACTTACAACTATTTTATTTAGAAATCTAAAGATAGTCACACATGGCATATGTTTTTTCGCTCTTTTTGGCACCTCTGGGTTTCTTGTCTTTTTGATTCGAACCAACACGTCACTTCTCTCCTCATAAATAGCCGCCCTCTCCACTCTTCTGTCTTCCAATTTTTTTCTCTCTCCTACTGCTTCATTCTTCAAATTTCAAAATCTCTCAAAACCCTTGTCTTCCTCTCCTCTTTTCTTCTCAAAATGTCTCTTCCATCCTCTCTTGCATTTGCTTCTCAAATGACTCCATCCTCAGCCCTTCACCCCGAATCAAACCCAGACCTCGCCTTGTTTCAAAATCCCTTCTCTGAAATTTCTGATTCCTCTCTCGCTCCACCTGTACAAGAAGCCTCAACAAACACTCTTCAGAGTGATTCTTCCATTACCCCAGTTGATCTCAACGCCTCTTTAGATACAATAACTAAGGATCCCCCAGTCGACACCTCCGCAGACATGGCATCTCCGGTTGGTCAACCAGACTCTGTTTTGCTTCCTAACACATCTGGTCCCTCACTTGTTCAAAATGATGCTGAAGAAGGTATTATTAAAAAGGGATCAATGGAGACCTCTTATGGTTATCTCTTTGAGGAGGACTTGCCGGTGGAAAAAGGGATTTCCTCTAACATTCTTGCTCATGGAGACCAACTGATTGTTTAAAGTCTGACCCAGATGGCCACGGGCAATGAACGTCCTCTAAGAAGTGAGAGGACACTGTCTCGATCCCCTTCTCCTGCTCCAAAATCTCTGGTACTAACATCCTCCCCAAGATGGGATAGGACTCAAGGAAATTTAAACTTGCAACAAAATGTTGAGAATGCAAATGACATAAGTGATGATGATCAACCATTGGCATGGAAAGTTAGGAAGTTAGTGGGTTGTCAGCATCAACAATTATCAAGGGACCAGGTTCGTCCCCCTACTACTAGGTCCAGTTCCAAGAAACTGTTGTCAGATGCTTTAAAGGAAAATCAATAGAATACGACTCAAAGGAGAAAGCTTAAGAGGAAAATGATTGTTGAGGATGAACCATCTATTCAACCATATAATATTCTTGATCCTGAGGAAGGAGAAAAATAATTTGAGGACGAAGTGCTTGCAACAGCGAAGAAAGAAAAAATAATGTCTCAACCCACCTCAAGAAAATGCTCCATAGTGCCCAAACGATTTCCCACTAAGAAGTTTGCTTCAAGCTCACGTAGGTGACCGGGGGATGTGATTGTTGAAGATGTGCCTACAAAAAGCGTGACCTCTGTCAAGACTAAGAAAAACCCTTCGTCTATCATTCAAACCTCTAAGGGACCAGGTACTTCCTCTGTCTCCAAGTCTCTTACCAGAACTGAATGTCAGGAATTGTTGAAGCAACAAAAGGTGCTTAGATGCAGAGTTTTTGATTCTGAAGTGACAAACATGCATGGAATGGATGATTTTGTAGAAATGGTGGTGTGTCAGGAGTGGAAAGATCTTTTCTCTCCACCTATTCCTGACTTGCATGAAAAGGAAGTACGTGAGTTCTATCATGAAATGATTTTTACTGGGGAAGGTTTGGAGTTGAGTAGTGTGGTTCAAGGTGTTTCCATTATTCTTGATGAAGTGATACTTGGAAAAATTATGGGAGTCCCAACTGAAGGCATCAAATCAGTAAAGGATGAATGTGCTTCTTGCAAATTTATGGCCCAGATAGGAAAGTTGGATAATCTTTGTGGATAAAGGCTCCTCAAGAAACAGTTAAAAGGGGAATATCAACCTGTTTTTGAGTTTGTCAACAAAGTTCTGCTTCCCCGAATAGAGAAAAGGACAATTGTATGGGTTGCAGATCTTTATCTCATGGAAGCCTTGAGCACTTTCTAGGCTATAAGTTTGCCTGCAATTATGATTGAGCACATGCACAAGATCATGATTGTAAAGGATGGAAAACATGGATTAGCTTATGGGTTTCTTCTGAATAAAGTGTTTGAGTACTTCAAAGTCCCTTATGGAAAGGGGATTGTAGGCTCAAAGAAGAAAATGTTCATGCTGACTACTCTCGAGGAATGTGAATGTGTCCAAAGGTAGGGGTGGTGTGGATTCTCAATCAATCATATCTGACCTGATTGCTTCTCAAGAGACCTCTACAAGGGAAGTAGAAAGACTCACTAGCTTGTTTGCTCAACATGATGCTGATATTACTAATATGAAGGCTGCACAGATTGAGGAACCAGGTCCCCTGAAAGCTCTGCACCAAGAAATGATGAGCTTAAGGCTAAGGTTCATGAATTAACCCAGAAGTTTCTGCATGTACATGAAGCTGTAGATGAACGCATATCCCTCTTGCTTCAAAACCTCTCTGGCCCTTCTTTCCCTTAAACCGAGTCCTTGTCTGCATGTCTTGTTCTACTCTCATCTACTCTCATTTTGATGGCCCTGTGTGTCTACTTTTTGATGTTTTTATGATGTTTTTGCTATTAATGCTTGTAATTCCTATCCTATATATGAATTCATGAAGTCTTTTTGGTTCCTTGTCTGTTGTCTCCCTCCCTCATTTTCTGCTTATTGCTTATTCATGATTAGTGTTGCCCCAGTGATCATGAGTTCACATTGTGTGAATTGTACACTGTTAGTTCTTTTTTATGATGCCAAAAGGGGAAGAGTATGGAGATGTATGAAAATAGAAGGGAATATAGAGTCAGGTGGAAAGGAATATGGAGTCAGGGGGGATCATGTTGAGAGTGAGCTGAGAAAATGGAGAGTTGGAGTTTGTCATCATCAAAAAGGGAAAAATTGTAGTATCCTTGATCAACTATTTTGATGATGGACAAACTATGCAGAGACCAAGTTCAAATAAGTTATGAAGTATGTGGTAGCAGATAAAAATTACAGCTGTAAAAAGTGTACTATTTTCTGTCTGCGAGCGGGATTACGAATGTGCTGCAAAGGCGCCTCAACGTGGCAGAGGGCTAGTATACTCAACCAATAGAATTTCACCTTTGGTTGTGTCCTATCATACTTATCCCTTGGGGACATCTTTTCAAAACCTAATTTTTGGTAATTACAAAAACAAGCTTCTCTTTTCTAGTTATCTTCTCAGCCATCGTGAACGGCATGGAAAAGTGAACCTGAATATTCCTCCAGTCTTTTGGACTTTTAGTTAGTGTTTTGATCTT